>CABEEJ010002139.1:45881-64156 GCA_901482245.1 Timema douglasi
TTTGCAATAAATATTGTTATTGAAAATATTAAAAACAAAAAGGGCATCACGATAAAGTCTACGCGAGAAGAGAGTTTGGAGCCCTAAGAGGTTTCGAATTCTGTCATAATCATAATAAATCCGGTTACTAAAGAATTTATCATAGCATGCAGCAACAAATTTTCTTTGGATGTTTTCTAACCTAAGAGAGTCAGTTAAGGTAATGGAATTCCAAGCAACAGTGGCATATTCTAACTTAGACCTAACCAGGGCGTAATACAGACATAAAAAACAGTCAACTTTCTTAAATGATGACGTAATAAATTTAATAAGCCCAAGTAATTTCAATGACTGGGAAATGACATGGTCAACATGATAGTGGAAATAAAGTTTGTTATCCAGGAGGACACCAAGATCATTAATATAAAGTGTACGAACTATTTTATCACTGCCCAATTTATAAGTAAAAAGAAAGGATTAGTTTTCCTAGTAAAAGATATAGATTTGGTCTTAGATAATAATAATAATAATAATAATAATAATAATAAAACCGACTCCGGTCTAGACTAGAAACAGTTGGGCTAGTGGATATAAACAAAGTCTTCTAAACTAGCAAATATATAAAGTAATTTAAATCAATACATGAGCTATCTTAGCTCGCAAATATACCAAGTAATTTCAAATAATATTTGAGTGGGACAATAATAGCCTTGATCAGTCGTAATTTTTAATGTTATGAAAATTTAAATAATTGAATATGAAAGTGCTCATTTAATTTAAACTAACTTTTTTTAGTAGAAATTTAGGGCTTTAGTATTTAAGGAAATGTTGATTTTAATGAATAAATATAATATGTAAAGACAAAAAAAGTTTAGCAGAGAAACAATAAATGATAGCGAAACTTTTGATAAGTTTATATTAGAAAAGGTGGTCGAGCCCTGCCTTAGACCATGTGGCCATTTATGTGATGAGAGTTGGAATGTGTGACGAACTTAATTAATTTTTAATTAGATTGTTTTAAATCTTATTATTTTTAAGACTTTGATTAAACATATTAATGTTATTTTAATAAAAATAATTTTATATTAATGGGCTTGGTCATTTTTTGAAAATCCATCACAAGTTATTTGCAATCAAACTAAATGGTAAAATTAATTTAATATCATAAAACGAGTGCCTATTGCTTATATGAAAACACAAATGAATTAAAAAATGAATAATATTAGTCATTAAATCAATCAACTTGATTTACAGTACAGGCCAAATTTCGTCATAATTTTTTTGGGGTGTCTCGTATTAAAGAACTTAAACTTTATTTTAGATTATTTTTATTTTATTTTTAACAACGTATCTTACTTTCTACCCTTCCGGGTTATACGCTTATGCACTAATTACGCTAATGGGTTTAGGAATTATGAAATTTATATTTATAGGAAGTGTACCCACATCTGTATAGAGGGAGAATGGAACACAGTTTTAGAAAAACCACCCTCAGTAAACTCGACTGAGATTTTAACCTCGACTCTCTGTCGTCGTCAATACAGTCTACTGCAAGAGAATTGCGTTAGTCTATTCCGCCACCTAAAGGGGATATTTGTTTTAAAAACTTGTGGTTTGTTGTTAATTTTGTCAGTTTGAAGTGCAACATATCTGAATAAATTATTTTACTGTCTAAATATAGGGCATTCAGATTCTACCCCTCCCCCATGCCCTCTACAACCTTCAGCCCCACTCCCTCCTCTACTAGTATATATATGTATATATATATATATATTTCTCAACTTTCGCCAATGCACGGTCACGGAGCCTGAAGGAGGCCCAGGCTAATGGTTTATTGAAGGTTTTGGAAGATATAACATTTTTTTGTATGCTTTAAGGAGAAAAGAGGATTTGGTGGTTTCTAGAAGCAAGAAAAGGCTTTTATTGGTTTTTGAGTACACACGCGAGCAACCTCTTTCTGTTTTCACGACTGCTTTCTCATACCTATTAGCCATTATCTTTCCTTACTTTTTTATTTTGTTTACCTTCTTGTGTCAATACATTTTATATACACTATTTTTTAGCAAAATATATTTATCTTGGTTAGAAGATTGAGATGACCATATTTAAATTTTTGGATATTTATTTACACACAAAAAAAAAAGTATGTATATCATTTAAAGCCTTATTTAAAAAAAAAGATATATATACATTCAAAAGTATTAATTGATTATGCAAATAATATTATCAAACCACCAATTCTTAACATTATAATTCTTGATTATATTTTGTTCAACATTTTATGTTGGTATCTTAACTCTGTTTGAATAATCTCTCTAAGATTTAAAATATCTCTTGGATGTGTTACAAAAATTCCATTTGTTTATCATCTTCTAATTTCAACTCTTTTCCTTGCGTCTTATAAGCATTTGCAGCACAACTTCAGAGGATTTAAATAATCCTGCCGTTTAAAACATATATTCACCCTAAGTCCTAATATTACTATAGCTGGGATGTCAGGTTTTACATTTATTTATTTTTATTTTAAATTATAAAAGAAATCTTGAAAAATATTTTAAAAACTAAATGCTTAATTCCTTTTGCGGTTATAAACCTATATACTTTTACTCTTTTTTTACAAGAAAATATTATTTTTGTAAGTTGGCTTGTATCCAATAATTAAACTGTAGAATGAGTTGTAAATCCTGCTTAGAGAAATGTGTTCACTTAACCAGAAAAAAACCATAATCCAAAGATACATTTTTTTAGTGAGAGAAATGTTTCTTTGTTTATATTGTAGAAATAATATTTTGTATACAAAGAAAATATCATATATTTACTCGCTTGAGATTTCTCACAAAGCACAATACCTATAAAAAATATTTTGTGAAAACATATTATTTAAAAATACAAAAATAATCTTGTTGCTATTTATTTTAAAATAATTCATGAAGCTATCAAATTAAAAGCTATAAATAAGTGTTTTATAATTTAAGAATGTATAAAAAACATATTATGCATCTGTATGGATAAAGTTAATTTAAAAATAATATTTCATTTCAGTAATTAGATATGTTGTTTCAAAGCAAGGAGAAACATCCTAGAAATTATAAATTAAAAAATTAAACTATATGATTTTATCTTAAAAACTCACCTCTTGCTATCGAGTTTATGTAAACACAATATGTGGTCGTTTGACTTCTGTAGATAGTTAAATTTATGCCGTGATTTGCTCTAGTTGTTTCACAATTATTTTCCAATTAATTTCTAATAGGTTTTCTGATACCAATTATTTATTCAAATGAATAGAAAGATAGAGCAGATTTCTATACATTAACAAGTTAAGTATTTCAATTTGAGAAATAAAGAATAAACACTTAAATTTAAGATCCCTAGTCATAATATCTTTAATATAAATGAAGTATTTATTTTAATATGATCCCTAGTTATGCTCCTATGTGAATCAATCATATGTAATAATATAATATTGACATTACATTTGCTCTCATCTATCAATTATGTAGTAAATAGTTAATATGACTACATATAATTAGGCCACTAGTTTGAACCCAGTTGGTGAATACCAAATATATATGGTTTTATTTTTTCTAACTAGCTTTAAAAATTTCTAGCTTTAAGGTTGTTGTAGTAAAATTTTAAAAGGAGGTCTTGTTAAAAATACAAACACTTTCTTTTAATGTATAAGATCAAATATTTTTTCTGTCAAATAAGTTCCTTCGTATTTAAACTGGTTATTAGTTCACTATTGATTATGATATCATAGGTAGGACTAATTTTTAGCGTGTATATATATATATATTATTTATTAAAATTTATAAAATAAAGAGTAGTTAAAACATACATGTTATCCCTTTTTATAGTTAGCTTTGAATATTATAGAGACCTCTCTCTCTCTATTTTTTTATCTTCATTTGTTACGACTGATGCAAATTTTTATTTAGTGTAAAGTATCAACAAATAAAATGTGAACTTTTAATTTAGATTTGATAGATTTTTACAAATATTATATTTAGTCATTTAGTAAACAAATATTATTATTATTATTATTACTATTATTATTATTATTATCACCATGAACTGGACTCATAGAGAACTCCAAATTTATCTAATAAGTTTAAGTTTTAACCATGGTTATAAGCTTAAATTTATAGTCCTACTTCAAGAAGATTCTGAGAAAATCCTTCCCGGGTTTGTTTATTGGTCGTCTTGACCACATAATTTCAGTAATATTTACCATAACCAAGATGTGTAGGGCTCTTGTGAGGTCATTAAAACTAAAACACTTGTCTTGAGTGCTTGCCTCTAATTATTTTAAGGAAGTGGTATTCAACCATTTTTGTTCACGAAACCCCAAATAAAATGTATCTTCAACTTTTTACCCGCAAACCTGTTGGTGAATAATGCAAATTATAAATATTTTATAATCTGTATGTACAATTATTTAACTAATTTAAATCTAAATTATGTATTATATAATAAGTTTTAAATATATGTCTATATTTATATATATTTAATCTTACGTACCTCCAAAAATACCTTCGGGTATCATAGGTTGAATACCAATGCCCCAGGTTATTTGCATAGTAGACTAACTGCCAGAGATTATAGTCTATTACAGCTTTGAAAATCAATAACTGTCAAAAAAAATCCTCACTATACAAATAAATGTAATTTATTCATATCAAAAGGTTGTTCTCTTGGGTATGTTATTTGAAATTGAGTATACTATAGGTAAAACTAAGCAATAGTAATAAAATGACCAATCATACCATCAAAAAAATTGGGTAAAAAATCTCAAATTAAACGAAAATACATTCAGTATTTTTTAAGCAAACAAACAAAAAATCAAACAATTTTAACACCGTTAGATCAAACAAATTCAACAGATAAAATTATCCTAGCTTTAGTAAACCAAATTTTATAAGTTAACAATCATACTGTCAGTAAATTAAACAGACCAATACATTTAAAATACTTTACAGTTTTAAATTAAATGTCACAAATTAAACAATCATACGATCGGCATAACTGCATAATAAAGAGAAAACGAGAACATAAGGAAGATATTGAAAAAGTTATCAGCTTAACCCTTTCCACTATTTCATTTAATTGGATACGCCTGGCTATAAATTATGGAAGATGCTCCAAATAATGATAAATCACAGATTATATCGTCTATCAATGACTAGAAATTGCCTAAAGATATCGGAATAGTTATAGAATACAAGTTGTCAAGATCATTGAACAAATAATATAGTAGATGTTTGAATGCGAAACTTAATTCGATTGTTGGAAATGGATAAACTATTTCTTCTTTTGGTAGACAATTTGAAGCACCTAGCTTTGGAGTCAACTTTTCATCTTAAAACTAAGAAATTAGATGAATCTGTAAAAAAAAAAAAGAACAAGATAAAAGATTTGAGAGCATATTCCGAGATTTCTTACAGACGAGGGACTTGAAAAGTTGTCTTAATGCATTTAGCTGCGTGAATAAATTATATTAGAATAAGTACAATAAGTACAAATCTTTATGTATTATGAACATTGTAAAAAAAACTAAACAAAAGATAAAATAGATTCGTCATTGAAAATATTAAGAGAATTGTATATGAACATTATACCTACTCTATCTAAGAATAAAAAACTATAGTTAAAAAATTAAGCTAAATGACTCATAATAATAATGTACTCACTTCAAACACGCACGGTGAAAATCTGATCGAATACAGCATGATTTTAGTTTGTTTGTTCTGAACACGGTCGTTTCTAACACGACACCGAAATTATTAAGTTATATTTGTCGATAGAGTTGTGAAAACGCTGTCATATAACTCAAGTACCTTTAAAGTTCTCCTTAGCTTGTACGAAGTATACTTAGAGGAATATTACTTTTAAACATTCCACTTTGTGTCTCAAACTAATAAAGAAATGGTTTGACTTGATTTTCTAATGCATGGATATTTGAAGAACCTTTATAAGATTCAAATATAATTTTTGAGATCAAAAATGCATGAATACGTAAAAGTAGAGCTAGTAACATTTCTGGTTGTCAAATATGTCCATTCGTAATAAAATGGGATTACAATTACCCTGTCAGTGATTGTCCGGTGTGTGTGATCCAAAGAGTTTAGAACAGTTAACATGTAAACATAGTACAACCTCTTGTTTATCACTTGACTTTTAAACTATTAACGTAATTTATCTCTAGCCTATAAGTTTCAATAGTCAATCACGTTGACTAGATTAAATTTAAAATTTAAAACAACAGTAAGATCCAAAGTAAAAATCGTCCAAACCAACTTATTTGCTTGTTCATTGTCAAAGTTACATAGTTCAGCGTAAGTAAAATAGTAATCACTAAATGTAAAAATGACACATTGGCAAGGGAATTGAGCCCGGGACTTTTGACTTGGTACGCCAATGTTCTTACCATTGAATTATCCTGGAGCCGTCCCACGCCCAAGGTTTTGCTTTACTCAAATTTTAAGGCAGAATTTGTGGTGGACGTGCGGATATTGTCGGCTACGTATGAGTGACAAATTAAGATCACGAGCTATAAGATAATGAACCCACCTTGAACTCGGAAGGGCACAAGAATCGACTCCTGGATAGCTCTATGGTCGGCTATTGACGTACTAAGTTAAGGGTTCAAGGTTTTATTTCCATGTCCAGGTTTTATTTGTCAATTTAAAGATTATGATATTTAGATGAGTCTATAACCGTGATCAATAAAAGAAATTAGCTTCGCTACTTATTCCTTCCTAAGTAAATATAAGTTACATTTTGTGCTAATCTAGAGTTAATTCCTATTTTTAGAGACGTTAACTACTTTTTTTTTACCAACCCTGTCTTATTAGCTTCAATTCATTCAACGACTGAAGAAATTAATCATAGGTTGTGATTGAGCTATTGAGATTTTTTTTTAATTGACCAATTAAATTAGTTTTAAAATTCAGAATTAATTTTGACTGAATATATTTCGTTTTCATCTAAAGTAGAAAACAGAATACCGCACTTAAATGATTTGTCTTGTTAAAACTTAGTCGTGGGTCTAAGCTATTAAGTTAATCGGAAGGGAAACAAGGTGATATGGTGGTACTCTTGAGTATATTTTGAGCCATGCTCATGCAGTATCGATTCAATATGTCTGAGTTTAATTATGAATGCAAGAGTAGCACTTGTATTTTATAGTCTTATTCTATGAAAGATGTCAAGATAAATATTGATTTAATATTAACTCAGCTCTAATCTTTGAATGCTTTTTTTTCGCGTATATTTTCATGTGTTTACATTCACTTTGGAAGGTTTTACTTTATGTGCGACTTTGAAAAGCAGACTACAGAGCTCATTTTTAAATTATTATTTTTTTAGTTTTATTAATTTAAATTTATTAAATATGACAATAAATCATGGGGTATTTAAAGCTCTTACAAATATTCTCGGTTATTTACTTTAAGGGCAGTTATTTCTCTTTGAATCCAAAAATTTTTCTCATTAAATATGAAAATTAAAAAATTAATATATTTCGTTAATTTTTCCCTATTGAATACTTCAAAAGAAGCCTCCTAGATATGATAAATCTACAGTTTGGCTGCAAACTCTTTCAAATATTTACTTATTGTCTTAGAAGGCTGATTATGTCTAGATAAGTTACTAGTTTGATCACCGTTGGTGAGTTAGAATTTTTATGTGTAATGTTTTTACTATTATTAACTAGAATATTAAATTTGTTAGCGCAATTTTGTTTGTCTATGTGATATGTGCTGTTGTAAGTTGTATTTCTATTTAACTCTCTTCATGGAAACTGCAAGTTAAATATATTAAAAATATATTATACCTCTCTATCCCTTACGTTTTGTAGTGTAGAATCTCTGTTGAGTTTTATCGGCGTTCTCGTTCTCCGATGGCATAAAGTCGCTTGTTGTTCTCAGCCTCGCGAGGTCTCTTTCCCTATGTCATCGTTTTCAATGTTCATGTCGTGTCTGATAGCTAGTAGCGAGCGACTAGCAAGCGACCTTTCAGTGAATTAGTGGATGGGACCACTATCCCCTTCTATCCCTCTCAAACAAATTGAGCTTCGCATCCAACACACACACACACAAACATTATTTCACCCCTTTCTCCTTGAAAACTCTTGAAGAAGAGCGTCACTGTAAGTAGAGGGAGTGTCCTTTATTGCGAGATGACACGAGGTGGATAGGATGCTTCTCAGGGTGGAGTCCAAACTTACGACTTTTCAATATACTTCACTGGCAGGAAAATTAGGTTCAACGTTGCTAAAAAAAAGGTGATGATAAAGGATTGTAAAAGGTTATCTCGTTTCTTATAATTCCAGTACTGGGGTGGTCGACCCTGTCATCAATCACCACAAGTGACGAATTGGCAATAAAATGTGGCAAATTTGAGTTAGCCAGCTCTAACAATAAAATACACTTTTTCCTGGCAGAGTGTGCTGCTTGTAACTTGATATTCCCTGTCTAACATCGGAAGTTTTCCACAAGTTCATATAGTTTAGATATTCATCCAATGTTTCAGCAGCTTGTTAGACATAAGGGATTGTAAAATATCGCATTAAATTATCTCATATTTTTCAACAGGAATAGTTTTAATCATTTGTATCTGAGTAGACAAAGTGTACATGTTTTGAATAAACATGTTGAAACAGGGCTTAGTATTTTAAATGTTTAATTAAGCAACCTAATCTCACAATTTTTACATGATTTGGAGAACTTCAATTTTAATTCTTAGTTCTTCCCATCTGTGGCTACATTGACAAATAAGTTGCCCACTTCTGTTCTAGGAGCTAAGCTCTTTTATGCATCGTACAAAAAGAATGAGGAATTTAAACTCACAACGTTGCTACTCAGGATAGACGGAAACCTACTCTAGTATTATGATGGATTAAGTAGCCAAATTATTATATTATTTAATTACGGTTATAGCCTCATCTAAATATCATCCTCTTTAAATTGAAAAATGGCATTTGGACATGGGAATCAAACCCGGTAATTTTGACCTAGCACGCCAATGCCCTTGCCATTGAGCTATCAACTAATCAACTCATTCTTAGGGTCATTCTTCTTTCATATTTTAAGGGAGAATCTGTGATGGACGCGCGTAAAACGTCAGATACATTTGAGTGAGTAATTAAATTTGTGAGCTATTATCTAGTATTTTTTAGAATTAGTGGAAAGCTAGGGTTACAAATCACTGACAGACTCAACGAGGGTGTTTTTCCATAAATAGTTCTCAACTCTCCTTCAAAATTCATGCAAATTTATGTTCACTTCCTTTTGATTCTACAATATTCAACCATTCCTCCTTTGTTTGGATATGTGGATATTCCGGACGACTAGTAAGGCGCGGTCCACACAAAACATAAATATGTTTAGTTCATGTAAATTACTTTTATTATGGTTAATATGGTAAGTAAAAAAGTTGACCTCAGTGGTCTTGGGGTAAAGTGCTCCCATCAAGCCCCGATGTCCACGGGTTCAAACCCATCCGGGGTTAAAGGATTTTTCTTGAGTGATACAAATGCGAGCAAAACTTCGTTTGGAGGGGAAGTAAAACGTCGATCCCACGTTTATTGTGGCATGTAAAAATTAACCCTGGAAGGTGTTTACCTTTCCCGTAAAAATTGGTAGGCCCCTTCGTTCTCGCTTAAAGAAATTCTCATGTGCTGATGTAATCAGTCGGTTCAGAAAGTACACGTTAAATACCTCAAATAAATGGGGGGGGGGAAAGGAAATTTAAACAACAGTATTTTGGACTCTACTTATTACTATGTAATAAAAAGTATATAACCTGTATTGGAGACTTCTTTTTTTGTTATTTTCTATGTTATTCTAGCTGTAATAATCTCAATAAACTAGTTAACTAGAAGCAGTTCTGTTTAGGTTGATCTATACTATCCAAATAGTATAACAATTTTTATGATTAAAGTAAGAGGTGGAACTTGAGCTTTTTCATGGATATTTAGTTTGAAAGTCACGTAATGTGTGTAGAAAGTGAAAATTAAATACCCGAATAAATTTGTGATAAATGAGCCACCACATGACCTTAACAAACGACCAGATCCATCCCAAATATACTGTACTATGTGTGTGTGTGTGTGTGTGTGTGTGTGTGTGTGTGTGTGTGTGTGTGTGTGTGTGTGTGTGCTATTGTTTGGCTTCATGTTTGAATACTACCCCAATTCGTTGCTTATGTCTATATTATTAAGTCTATGTAAACACAAATGTATGTATATCAAAATACAAACTTTTTTTTATATTTAAAGGGTTGTTAAATAATATTACTATAGACAGATTTGTTTAATGTAAATATATCACTTGAATAATATTAATATAGATAAAGCTAGAAATTATTTTTTTAAGAAAAAGAGGCAATTTTATGTTATATCTAGACCACGAATATAGTCATAGAATATACAAGTAAATTGGTTGTTACTTACTGTACAGTTATATAAAAATTGATTTTGAAATATTTTAATTTCTCATAAATAAATTAATATAATTGTAAGGAAACAAATAACGTTGGCTTTCAAAGATATAGTATTATATAATAATTTTAAATTTATCTATTTGTTTCGCACTCAGGGATGTTCCAATAACTTAAATGTAGGATGATAAATCACATCTGGATCTGGCTCGAATCTTGCTTCTAAGTGTAATTTTTCAAAATATTAGATCAAATATTACAATATTAATTTTGTCATATATATTAATTTTGATTTTACAGAAAAAACTCCAAGCATATTAAATTTTTTGTTAATTCCAAAAAAAAACATTATTGAGATAAACTCAGTATATACAATATTATTTTTATTTAATAAACTTCTACTCCAAAAACTAACATTTTTTAACACTTGTACACAAAAAATTTAAAAACCAGGAAGACACATAATGAATTAAGATAAACTATATTTATAATGGTAACTTTACATGATGCTCGTATAATTTAAGTTGTAAAATTTCTATTCATTGGGATTATGTTAATATACACATAACATTAATAAGCCATTGCAATGACTTTGTACATATTTAGCCAGCAAACATTTTATGTATAATATATATAAAATTATGATCATAAGAAATATTCTTTCAAAACAATTATAATATGAATACAGTGTTGACGTACAGCCCGAAGGTGTAATTATACTCAGTACTAAATAAATAAAATAAATACAGTGTAGTGATGGCCTAGTGTAAAGAACAAGTTTATATGAAAACGTGTACTTATTGGTAACGACTACGATGAAAAAAATATCATATCCATATTGGTTCAGTAAATTTAAGAATAATTCACGTATCCACATATAGCATTGAAACTAAAGTCATGTTATAAAGTACCAAACACGTGGGCATATTAAACTAATTAACGCTCTGAAAACTAAAGATTAATAAACATTGACATAAAAGTAAATCACAAAATAAATTACATTAAAATTGGGCAAAATTTAACAACACAAAGATTATCGCAAGTTACACGTGCGAATAAGTGTGTTATATTTTTAAATCAATTATATTACGAGTTTAGTGTCAGTGTCTGTTTAGGTCAAATCAATCCGATTTGCGTTATTTTATCTTGCTCTCCATAGTGTTTGCAACCCTAATTTTAACGTTTATTTCATTCTAGTCAAATTTGTGCCTATTTATTCCCCAACACAAAAAAGAACTACTAATAATGACAAAATATTAGTGAGGGAGAACTAGGCTGTAATCAACAACATCATTTAATTCCAATGAAGTAAATTTAACCTTGTTTGTAATCAATTTCCAGATGCAAAAACATTGGTCATACTGTGGTCTCAACGATGAAAACAAGTTATGAATAAATTATGTTAATCTATCAATAGATTACTATGCTATGTGTAGATTTCAAGCCCGTTAGAAAAAATATAATAAATCAAATATTATTGTTGTTGCTTTATTTTGTTTGAGTGATTAGTGAATTCTACCAATTAAACGTATAAAGTTAAATGTTTCCCTTACTTTTAATTCGTTTACTCTCTTTTAAAAAAATAATTTAGGGAATAGACTGATTTATAAAACCTTTAAAATTATTTGTTGATCGGCCATCCCAAAATGTAACAAAGTAGGTTATTTAATAATTTAATATTCAAAAATATATCCATCTACTTTTGAAAACGTGTCAGGCACTACTTAGTTAGCTACCACAATTATTAATGCAGATAAGTTTATTGTGAGTGTGTACACATAGTGTATTTCATATTTTTCACGTCGTATTTTTTCAGCCAAGGAAAATATTATGTTTTATAGTATGCTGGCAGACTGATTAAATAACAGGAAGTCCATGATGATGTAGAAATGTTCCCTACTCTTTATCACCCTCTCTTTCTCTCCCATGAGGGGTTTTAATTCAGTTAAATACACCCAGAGTAACTAACTAATTTCCATTTCCTGTGACCGTTAGGTGAAGGGGAAGGAGAGGAGAGGGGGTTAAAGAGAGGTAGGGTCAAAGTTCAACAAATCCACGGTTCCCCATTACTGAGCGCGAGTCCTTTTCCCATCCATAACGAGACACGTTTGTGATGTTCATTCAAATACACCCTTCCTTCCTCTTTCCCTTCAAACTTTTGTGAGCCATCTGTCTCTTCCTACTCTTTATCTCATCTCTCTATTCTATTCTCAATATTAGTTTATCTCTGTTCTATATTCCTTTTCATATAACTATTTTCTTTTGTTTGTGGATTTTTTTTTAATTTAACTTTTCTCTCTTATTATCTTACAATATGTATATGATTTATTTTATTTATTTTCTATCTTATATAATATATTGTCATTACTTTCATTAATATATTTTCTATTATCTCTATTTTTCATTATTTTTGTGATGTTTTATTATTTCTAATGTTATGTCTGTATTTTTTTTTCTGCACCTATAATATGTATTGGTTTCTCCTTTAGAATATCTTAAAACATAACTAGACACACACATTAATTAAAAATGTAGCCACTGTCCAAATAAATTAAGTAAATTTTCACCTTTTTTTTGCGTGTGATTATAAATTGTATGTAGTAATATTTCTGTCTACATGTTTTTTGAGTGTAGTTTGTATTTTTAAATATATTTTTATGAAATATTACAAGGATACTGACCGATTTGGTAGCATATAAGAACACACACAAAGATATGTTCATATATTTCGATCAGTAAATGAAAGGCTAATTGTGTCAAAATTAAAATAAAAGCATATTTTTTTTGTCCAAAATTATTTTTGTTACTAAAGGATTTCTGAAGTGTCAAAACTAACAATTAAAAATTGCTTTACACCAATAAAAAAAAAAGTATGAAAAAAGGCTAGTGTGTTTGAAAAATAAGTATCCATAAAGAAGCTAAATATGGGAATTATATTGAATAGATTTAATTTTGACAAAAAATTACGCTTACACATGTACCAACCTAGTAAATTATTAATGTATAAGTCTTTCTTATTTTTGTTCCTTGGAACTATAATGTTTTCAATTCGAAATAAAGTTACAAAATAGCAAGCACACTTAAACAAAATTTCAAATTTATAAAATAAGCATTTCAATAAAAAATAAATACATGAATTTTACCACAGTGTAATTTATTAATTTTGGATCAACAAAAACAAAAAGTTTTTGAACGGCTGATAACATTCCATGTTTAGAAGTAACATAGCATAAGGCTTGGAATTTTAGACTATAAAGTACTTTTTAAAATACATCCTAGCGAATATAAATTTTTATAATATTTTATTTTCATTTATTTTACATAGCTTGCTACAACCGAATCCATATTTTACTAAGGATAAACTCCTTCCCATATTTAGTTTGTAATGCGATTGATATTAGAATAAAATTACCAAAATTTGGGAATAAATTTACTTGTAACGTTTTTCAAAACAAATATATGCAATAAAGAACTCTACAAGGATTTTACAATATGTAACCAAAATAGGAAATTGAATTAGAAATTTGGGAATATCTGTGCAGTGTAGTCCAACATTTTGTAAAAATAAGACTATAATTTTCTTAGAACCACATCCTATGTGCTATTTACTATACTAGTTTTATGGATGAGGAAGGTTATATTTATAGTAGGTGACCCGCATTAGGGGGGATGAAATGTGAAGAACTATTTTGGAAAACAATCTCAGTACATCCAATCGAAATTCGAACCCTTATCTCCCCGTCATAGACAGTCTAGTCTACTGCCTTAGACCATTCAGCCACTGAAGAGCGTGGCTTTTAATTGATTTTTAACAAATAGGCTAAGATAATTATTTTATTTTATTAACCTCTACAGTAGGCCCCCTATAGTTTAAAAAATAAGGTGTGTATATTTAATATTTATTAGAAGGTGTGATATTATCATATTTTACTATTAATTGGTTTTAAGGTAGATTAATGTTGCCACAATATTCAGTCAAATAACGTTCGTGGGCGCTGAAAAATTATTTTTGAAATGGCAGTATTGGATGAGAATATGGCCTATAATTGAAAAGTGCTAGAGATGTATTTGATATAAACTTCACAAGATCCTTCGAGCAAACAAAAAGATATTGCAAAAAAAGTCAAGTTTTATCAATTTTAATAAAAGGGAAATAAGTATTACCACAAGGCACAAGGTAAAAGGAGAATACAAGTAGTGCTATCTATAAGCTCATAATGTCCCCCACCAAATACCGACGTCGCATTTCAACGGAACTGGGTACTATATCACATTGGAATGTTGAGCGTTTACTGAAGAATGTAGTTTTCTCTTTCTGCATTCCAAGTCCTCCACATACTGGAATAACAGGACTTTCAGCCTCGTTTAGTGTAACGTTGACGTGTTCTGTCCCATGCTTACGAGAAATATGGGTAGTTCAACCGTTGCTGGTCTGATGAATATCATGAACAAATCAATAACCATGAAAATAATTAGAATAAACGTGTGTTTCTTTTGTGTAAAGACATAAAATAATATCAAATATTATAACGTTTTTTGAAAATGTTACAATGTGACCATTTTGTGCCCTTTAATGGTGTATAATTCACTAGGATGGCTGGGCCTGGCAACACCACAAATGAAGGGGTAAGGGCAAAAAAAATAATGATAGCTCTCCTAGATTTAGATGGAGGTATTCACTATTTAAACTTATATGAAATACTGGAATCTAGCTATAAGTAAATAAATAAAATATGTATTTGTGTTAGCTATTGTAAAGGTATTTACTGACCATAAACAGCTTGTAGCTCTAATGATAAGCGACCAGAAATTACTGCTAACGCATTTTTTTATTTATTTTTTCAAAAGATGACGGTCAACTTGTTTTTCCCCAACGCCATCAAGTGTCAATTATCAGTGTTCGGAGTTTTGAACGTTTCAAAACATACTTTATAACATTCTAGCAGGTTAAGTAGCTTGTAATGAACAAAAGTGGAGTTAAAGAGATTGAGTTACAAACCACTAAGCTGTGGGAATGTGTAACTCCTGGAGGTATTTCCCGATTGTTTGATTACCAGACTCACTTGTTTCATCAAAGCCCCAAATAGTCCTTTTATCGTGTGCCGCATATTTGTGTTGCTTACTCGAACTCTTTCCCCTAACAATTCTAAACACATTTACATGAACACAATTAACGTTTTAACTACGTGAATAACAGTTATTTGCTATTGTTAGCGTTCTGACAGAATACATGGCGGCTACTGTGGAAACTGAAAGAAGAATATGGTTCATGTTAGTAGTGTGTAAGAACCATTTTAGGAGAATACTCACTTCGATGGCCGCATGGTCCAAGAAGTCACCCTCGCAATAGGGTAGACTGCAGATTTCGGAGAGAATGGAGTAAATACCCGGTCAGGTGTATTGAGGGCTACATTTTCAAAATGGTTTTCCGAGCTATCTCTAAGCGAATACTGATACACTACATCTTAATTATACCGTCATAATCCCTAGCATATTAAAGTATGAACGGAGAGTGAAACGCGGTTCTAAAATAAGAGGATAATCTATTTTTCAAATGTATTCATTCTTACTTCTTATTTTCTTATTCCAAATTTGACTTGTATTCAATTATTTAAAGCTTATAGCAATGTTCTAGGCTCACTTGAATAATGCATTCCACAGCATAATGACAAGTGTAAGACGTTTTAACTCTAGACTTCTAGTCTATGGGCTTTTTTTCATCACATAATCTCAATCTTCTTCAGCATTTCTTTTGAACACTTTGGGAAAGTACGAATTTATTATTATTATTATTATTATTATTATTATTATTAGCACCGCGTCTTGCTACTCCTTCGGGTTATACACTTAAGCTAATGTGTAATGGTAGGGTGATTGTAAGATGAAATGGGGGACATAAGCTTAACGTAGGATCCGGACCACGGGGAGGCCTGGTATTATATTTATTTCTATTAAGTCAGAATAATTCCCTTTTATTGGAATTTGTAGGCGGATTTTATAGATTCTTCATATTCTATCCTTTGGGCTGGACACAGAGAGGATATATTTGGTGTATAAAATAATAAAGTAGGAGTTTATATTTACCTAATGTGTCTCTTTAATGTTAAGAAAGGAAATATAAAAACAATATAGTTATAATTAACTTTCTGTATGAATTAATATTAGGTTATATTAAACACAAATATAAAATGGTGCAGTCGTATCGAGTAAAAATAGTACTTGAATAATCTCAATATTATTCAAGTTAAGGTCATAACCAGGATTTAATTATTTTAATGTTTCTCTTTGTCAACCTCTTTTCCATCTGATCTATTATTTTATATTACATTAGTTGGTATTTTTATATATATTTTCTTCTATCTAATTTTCTATTAATTCTCATCTTCTCCTTTTTATTACGTTTATATCTTAAACTATATTTATTCTTCATTATACATCTCATATTTCCCTATTCAGATTTGTTTCTTATTCCCGTGTAAGTCATCCTCTATCTTATTTATAACTAATACCCCCTCCCCCTTTAAAGATACGGCACTAAACACAGCTTAGAACAGTTAACCAATAGCCTATAACGTGCCAACGATGGCATAAGCCATAATTTAATTCAGAATGTGTGATAGGTTTATATTATATTTATAAATAGATTATATGGTGTTGTCGTTTGTTATAACTTTACTTTACATCCATTACTGTTTCAAGTTTGTGTCCCACGTCAGTTTTGTATTCAAGCCATATAATTTCCACGGCCGGTTTGATAGGCCTGTCTTATCTTCATGATCCTTATTATCTCGTTTATTACTAATACAGGCACAACATCAAGTCCCAGGGCGTTAATTTATCAATGCGAAAGTGTTGACCCGTATTTTCACTAATGTCGAATTTTCGGCCATGCCGGGAATCAAATCCGGGACCCTTATCTCAGAAGGCAGACACGCTACCGACTGAGCTAAGGTGTCAGGTGACTATGATAATAAAAAAAAAATTAAGTTTACATCCAATCAAACAAGATTTTTTATATATTTACATGATAATATAATTTAATTAAATAAAACCCAAATTTGTATTAACATGCTAAATGCCTTCAACCGCATCTGTGATTCAGTGATCAGAGCTCCTGGCTATAGATCTAATAGTCCCGGGTTCAATCACACCACTTTTAGATTTTTCTGTGAAGCAGTGGGTCTGAAACGGGGTCAAACTCAGCCTCGTGATAACATATGAGGGGCGACTTGAATAAAGAAGTAGTGGCTTTGGTCTAGAAAAATAAAACTAACGGCCAGAGAGTTAGTTATTGTGCTGATAACATGACATCATCTATACTTAAATGTTGGTACTCTCATCGTCAACATACGGTTGCCTCTCAGGCTCACTTAAGGTGGGTTTTTTTTATGATCAATCACGTCCCTCAAAAGTTAAACTATAAATTAGACTATGGGGAAATCAAAATTTGAATCCTGATAGGGTGTACTGAGGGTGTTTGTTAGTACACAAACAGGATTTCATTCTCCATCCACGCAGATATAGGTAAGTTTCCTATACATTCTCCTTTCACTATTCCGATACTATTTGGGTAATTAATGTATGTGCATAGTCCACAAGACCCGCTTCGGTGATCGGGTAGTCTGAGACAATGTTTTCAACCGGTGTGCCGTGGCATATTGGTTTACGACGAAGGTTTAGCAGGTATACCACGGGAACCTACATGAAGATTAAAAAAATAAGCGAGAAAAAATTTTGAGGAGTAAAATAAATATTTTTATATCTTTGATGAACATTATTTTTTTAAATAACCCTATTATTAGAACCTTAGCATTTGAACACTAAATAAAATTCTAAAAAAAAAAAAAAAAAAA
>CABEEJ010002139.1:64261-76294 GCA_901482245.1 Timema douglasi
TAAAAAAAAAAAAAAAAAAAAATATCATTTATCTTTAAAAAAATCTGACTGTATGCTTTGACAAATTTAGTTCCGTGAGTTGAAAAAAGTCAAATCGCTTGTCTAAGGCGTCACTCTCTCAGCAGACTGGACTGTCGAGAGTGAAAAGATCTAATTCTGGTAGGATGTGCTGAGATTGGGTTTTACTAAATGGTTTTCTCGTCTAGCTCCACGCCAATGCAGGTACATTACATCTAAATACAAACTTCGTCATTACCAACACATTAGTGTCATTAGATAGTATGCGTATAACCAGAACGAGTTTTATAATGAAGTGTAAAAAGAATATATACTAAGATAAAGATGTGGTGTCTTACTACCTGTTCAGGTTGTACGCATATGTACTAATATCGTTAGTTAGTTAAGGATGAGTAAGGTTGGATTTAGATATAACGTACCCTCATTTGCGTGGAGGGAGAGTGAAAAACAATTCAGAAAGCCATACTTATTAAAACCCGACCGGGCTTCGAACCCCGATTTCCTTGTCATCGGTAGTATAATCTAATACAAGAATGACACCTTATACTCTGAGACCACCGAAGCTGGTCCAACAAAACAATATTAAATTAAAATAATATAATAATAATCGTTTAATAAAATAATTACAATTACTTATTTTTAAAATGTACAAATTCAAATTTTAAATAATATTATGCGAACTAAGAGGCCTCTTATCGTATCACTGAGATGCGTAGTGTGCACAAGTCATGAATTATTTATGATGAGCTTTATAATTTTAAAATGCGGCTCTTGCTTAAATAGTGCTCAAAGTTATAATTATTTTTGTGTAGGATTAAAAACTTTGAGCTTAATTTTATCACTTTAAAAATTTAACAAAAATGTGTAAAATATCTTGGTTACATAAACGTTTTACACATATTTAGAAGTTCTGAGATCGAAGTAAATAGTTGGAAATATATATATTTCTTAAATAAGTAAAGTCAATTCAAATAGGTTCAAATGATAAAATTCTAAGATAATTGAGGACACTTTTGTGGCTTAGAACATTTAAAGCTACCATTACCATTAGAGATATTACTATGAAAGTGTAATATTCTTGTTGAGTCAACAGTCAAAATTATTGTACATACAAGGAAGAGAAATAATACTTTAGTAATAAAGTATAGGAGGCAAGAAAGTTAATAGTGGATCATGACATCAATTGAAAAAAAATGTGCTCTAAAAATCAATTTTGTACCATGTTTGTGTTTAATAATTATTCTTAATTAGAATGACTAATTATTTCCTATTTCTATCAAATTTACGTAACATTGCCATGCAATATAATGAAGTAAAATGTCTAATGGTTAAGGAAAGTATTTTTAATATTAGGATATATTCTTATTAAATATTTATGCACAGTACCTAGTTTTTAAAAATCGTGAGTCAGACATTTAGGTCAACTTAATTAATTTAACAGTGCTATCTAAACCATATAATATTTAAAGATGATTTTTAATTTATAGATTTCACTATAAATGAGATAGTACAATAAATATGGACGTATTTAGGAAAAAATTATTATTTATTGACACTAGTTTTGTGTAAAAAGTTCCCTTCCAATAGCCATTATGTTGATGCGCCTTCAAACCATATATTATTATTTTTACAAACTAGATGACAGCTTCTATCATTAAAATTATATTTAATAAAATCATAATTCACAATAAAAAATACAATTAGTTTATGTTATTATGCCCGTTGTTTATATCAAATTGATTATTTAATTTTTACATTTGTTCACAAGGCACATTAAATAAAAACTAAATACGCGAGAATGTTCATAATAATATAAATATTTAAATATATTTTGTCAAAACCTATAAAATAAGTAGGCTCATACGATTTTTCGAACCTTTATTAAAATAATTAAAATGTATAATATTAAATTCCAAGCGGTAGTGTAAGACGGGGTGTAAAATCCACAAATAAAGGTAATAGCACCGTTATCTCTCCAAACCATCATAGTTAAAAGTCCATCATGGCGTTTGACACTCACAAATAATGAAACAGTCCAAAGATGTATGTGAATTTATTATTTAATAATAACGCAAACTTGAATCAGAATCCACTCCTACTAAAGAATTTTCTGAATCCCTTTTACGTGTAATTTGTTTCACGAAATTAACGTGGTTTTACAAAGAGAAACCCACCCTATGTAGATAAAACAATGTTATGTGACTTTCAAAACAAGCCCATGAAACCAAAATACAAAGAATCAAAGTCGCATTAAATAAAACCTAATTACATGATGGTGGGTTTTACTTAAAAATAAAAGTTGAGATACAAAGTTTGATGTGGTTCTTGTATTATTTTATGTATATTGTGAATTCATCCTTTGAGCATTGTATCTATGGTGAATAGTAGGGTCTACTAGAAAGGAAGCTTTGAAAATACAAACATATTGTTTGATCTCAATAAAGGCAAAATTTAATGATATGGTTATGTTATCACTATTAATCAAATTAGTCAAAATTGAGAGGTGTAGATCATATATCTTAAATTTGGAATAATTTAAAGTATCTCTAATAACTTTGAAATATTCCTGCCATGTTCTTTCTAATTCAGTAAAAACTAATATAAGCCTATTTGTTAAATATTTTTGTGTTCTTATATAACGGCTTGGATGAATGAGTGATTTCAACAAAGTCCCCTTGTATAGTTCTACTAGAAACCAAAACTAGTTTGAATAATTTCACAGGATAGGTCAAATGAAGTATTTGTTAATGCTTTATATTATATTTCTTATGAAAAGGTATATTGTCTCAATGTGTGTATTTGTCAATTTATTAATATGTACCTAATTGCAACTTTGGAGCTAATTAACGGGTTTAAACCAAGCTTAATACTAACAAACCACTATCACATATATGGTTTTATTTAGTTATCATATTACCTTAAGAACTTTAAGTGCGTTTAAAATTAAAAAAATTAATTATCGTTGACATTTTTAATGTTTTAAGCTCTTACAGAACGTTTATGAGTATAATAAATGCGATAAACTCAAATTTGTTTAGTAATTTTTGAGAAAAAAAAGTGTAGAGCTAATATTTATTTATTTAGATGGATACTTTGATCCCGAAACTCGTTCTTGACAGAATAATTGGCAGTGCCACAGTTTTGAAAAATAAATTATCAAATCATATTTTGAAAGGCACTGGTCAGTGTATCATTATCTAATTTAAATATCGTGATACAACATAAGTGGCCTACCTATTTAAAACCATATGAAAAAAATACAACACTTTTAGTATAACATGTGTTGGTTTCCCTCCTAAGACTGAATATCGCGTGTAATGCTTATTTTTATATTACAATAATCTACTTTACCAGTCTAAAAAAATATTAAGATTAAATTTGTAATCAAATTAAATGATAAATATAATCTCAATAGTTAAATATGTTCTTAACGCCATTACTCAACTATATCTCAAATAATTTTAGTCTCTCCAAGAATACAAGGCAGCCCTAAATAAAAAATGTGTTTGTATATTTGTATTTCAACCCCCGTTTATGAATAAATGAGATTATTTCCTTTAAATAGCAAAACTTTCCTATTTTCCTTCATTAACCACGAATTTTCGGCTGATCATCTCTAAAGAGCGTGTAAACATTTAACAGCAGGTGTATCCCGCACAATGACGAGACCTTTGGTAGGTAGGTAGTGGCTCTAACAGCTCGCCGGAAGGAGACAAGGCCTCATGATTCGGAAGCCCCGGTATTCGTCATAGCGACGGTCGTGCATCTAACAAGTCGTGTGCTGTTATTATGAACTGCGAGATCAATGTTGTCAGAGCAAGAACCGCTCAAGAGGCGCATGGGTCGCAAGGCCTCGCTGATCGATTCTTCAGGAGGGAGAGAAAGTAGACCTAGGGCGCAACGCAATGCTGCTGCGCAAACGAAGGGTACTGGGTCGGAATCATAGACAAAGAAAGAGGTAGACTTATTTTGGGCTCTGCACATAAGGCTAACAATGAAAGCTCTTTTTCAGATATTGACAATTAAAACATAGGCTGCTAATACAGTAGGCTTGTTTGAATTGAATATTCAAAAATATTAGTCTATGTCATTTGTTTTCAATAACTAAACATATTTAACATCTTACATAATATTATTAAAAATATCTATACATAATGTTTCAAATTAATTAATCAAATATGAAACAGTAGCTAGTTTTCGGGTTTTATAAATAGCGAATATCCCCACATACTAACAGTATGATTGTATGTACCAACGTGCAGCCATACCTGGGGTGTTTCAGTTAAAGCGTGCAAAAATTAAACAGGACATAGGGGTTGTCTTACCAAACATTTTGAGATAGGAAACGTGTGGTTTGCGATGGATTGTTAGGGGTGGCCCTATTCCATGGCCTGCGTGGTCACCCGACCTATATCCAGTCGATTATTTCGTATGGGGATATCTCATATCACTTGTGGATGAGACACTAGTGGACACAGACTCGGAATTGTTTGCCAGGATTGTCGTCGCCTGTGGTGTGATTCGCAACACGCACGGGATATTTGAACGGGTGCTGCAGAATCTCGTACGGCGATGTCATGTTTGTATTAGGGTTGGTGGCCGTCATTTTGAGAAACTTTTGTGAGGTACGAAATGGTATGTTTCTTCCGGTTTGTCAATTATATGGTATACTGTACAGTACTACCTGTACGTAATGTTACAACTGAATGTAAATAAATTACATGTAATTATTAGCTGTAAATAAACCGGACACCAGTAACAGTGTTAGACATGTTTAGGCTCATATCCCACTTAGCTGGCTTCACAGACCACACGTTCCCCGTCTCAAAATGTTTGATACAGCATCCCCTGTATCCTGTTTCATTTTTGCAAGTTTTCACTGAAACATCATGTGTTTATAATTCTTGCCTAAAAAATGTCACTTTTGGCCCCTAATCAACCATTTCCAATTATGGCTTTAAGTTTTAGCTATCAGGCAGATATATTGAGTAATTTACAACTTTGTAAATCCAGCGTCTAAACGAGTTGTCTATTGTAATGATACTCTAGTAAGTTATACAAATCAACATATACTTTCATATGTTCATAGTAAAGTCACGTGGTTTTCGGTTGTAAGTTAAATTATTATTATTAGCACCGCGTCTTACTACCCGTTCGGGTTATACGCACTTACGCTAATGTGTAATGGTAGGGTGATTGTGAGATGAAATGAAGGACCTACAGTTTAACGTGGAATCCGAACCATAGTGGAGGCCTGGCATTCCCCACATTCACAAGATGTCTTGTCAGAGGTGAAGGAAGGAGTTTGGTAATCAGATAAATCTGTGCCGGGACCGAGGATTGAACCCCGGACCCTCAGCACAGAAGTCTGACACCTTACCCCTAGACCGCCAGGTCACCCTGTAAGTTAAAATAAATTAATAAAATAAAGTTACATTTTTTCACTGTAGGCCTACGCCACGAAAAAATATATATGTAGTTTTTATGAACATTCTTACTGGTAAATTAATAAAATAAATATATATTTTGTCAATGTATACTATGAAAATTATATTTGCTGTTTTTATAAACATCTTCCCTGCAGTTTTCTTACTTTATCTTTGTTCTGGGGATAAATGATTCTCTGTATTAGCTTATATTATACTTGTTTCATGGTGTATAGCTCATGGGAGAATATTTTTATTGTCCCCTACCGCTCATCAAGCTATCGCGATCTAAGTATGTGTGTTAAAAATATATCCTCAAATGAGGTGCTAGCTCTTGGTACAGAATAACCAGAGTGATCTACTTAGCCATTATAACATATTTAAGACTAAAACTAATTTAAATACAATGGCTTAGTCTACTTAACAATATATAAATTAAGATATTGAACTATTTCTCCAACACAATTGTGCTGTTAAATTCAACAATTATAATTCCATTAAGGTTTGTCCATACTAATTTCAATTTAAAATCTGTTGATAAACCTTTTATTAAATTAATTTAAAAATTGTATTTTGTACAAGTATTTCACTACGTGTTAAGCTTTTCCTACAGAAATACTCAAATTATTGCTTTGAGTGAATATTAAAATTGTCACGTAAAATATAATAAACTGATCTGACTATTTTTAAAGTATACATTTTTACAAATACAATCTACAATCATATCTATTGCCATATTATACTATAGGAAATTTTTATGCCCTATGCTCCACGTCTTGCTATTGGTCCGTAATGTTCAACAATGCTCTCAATTTAGCTTGTTTTTAAAAAATACTCTAATATGTTTATAATTATTAAATATATGTTGATACATTTAATCAGATTTTGGTAATCTAACAAAGTAATTTTCAAGAGGGAATTCTTCTAAATACATATATAGTAAAATATTCAAGAACCTTAGCTCAGTTGGTAGTAGGTCTGTCTACTGAGCTAATGGTCCTGGGTTCAATTTATGGTATACCCAAAAAATGCATGATTGGTGAACTGTAAATTTCCCCCTTCACAGTCATGAACTAACGGCCAGGGTCTGCATATTGTGTTTGCCTGGTCTAGATTTAAGTTATTTTAAGATTCGTGTGCTAATATAATCAATCGGCTCAGAAAGTGCACGTTAAATACCTCAAATAAAAGAAAAATAAAACCGTGAAATATAAAATAGCTAAGAATATTTTTAGAGGAAAGCCTTTGTTTTTTGTAGGGTATTTTTTCTCTTGGTTCGTGATTATGATTTAATAAGCTTAAGGGCACTGCCATTAACAGAGTTACTCATGAATACTAAATATTATGGATGGGTAGGGAAGCAAGCTATGAATTGTTTTCAAACTTTCATTTCTTTGTCGTAAAAGGGTTTGCTACCTATATATAAACAATCTTGTATTATGTAATAAATATTTTCAGAGACCTTCTCTAATATTTTCATCATTTTAATAAAAAAATTAATATATTCATTGAATATTATTGAGGATTTACTAACGAATCATTACGCTTAAATAAATATGGTGGTGTGTTTATAAAACAATAAAAATATAAATAATGGTTCCCAAAAAGTTTATTTAAAAAATGTTTGGTAGTCAAGAGAATACACATGGCTTAAAAAATAATGTTAAACATAATTTAAAACACTCTGGAAAACCCTGAACCTTTTTATGAAATAGATAATTACGCAGTTAAAGGAAAAAAATTGAACGCTTTTTGATTTTACAGACGAACTGTATTACCTAATAGTAAATATTACTTTTTTCTCCGCTATTTATAAATTATGAGTTAATTAAATTAATCAAAGCTTTTTATTGTAAAAAACTATTTGTGTTTTTTTACAATAAGAATCTTTGATTAAATTTTTTTGATTAATATTTGTGTTGTTTTTTTAGTTATTTCGCTTTCCATATTTATGTATTAATATTCACAAGGTAGTTATTTATGAAATATTTAATTTAAATTACAAACGCTTTTTAAAAGATAAGTAAAACTAATTAATTAGTATAACAGTGAATGCTTCAAAATTATAACACCATATGTGGATATTTTATAAATTATTAGTTATTACAATATACAGTACTATAATCGTTTTTTCAATAAATTTACTATAGTTGAAATAGAGTTTAAAAGGACCCTATACAAGGATTATTATTATCTAGTTAATTTTAAATTCAACAGTTGTATACAATAAAAAGTATTAAATTATTTGCCAAGGTTTAAAAATAACATGGCGAATTATGAAAAATAAAGGTATCATATTAAAGGTTCAAAGGAGATTAAAATCATTTGTCTGGCAAACAAAACTCAGCTCATACTCAATATTAAAACTATCGCTAGGAGATATGTATGGTACAAGAATTGTTAGAAACCCTTTAAAAAATAAGCATTTTAATATGTTATAAAATAGGAGAGGAGGAGGGGTACCACAAAGTATTCCAACCCAAACTAATATAAAGTTATTTTCCTGCTATGGTATAAAATTAAAGTATTTATACACTATATATAAAAGGGTCAACCAAAAATAATATGAAACGTCTATAAATAAGATTTTATTAATTGTATTAAATTATGATAAGGTCGTGCAAGTTACAATAATTATCTAGCTTACTTGTGAAATTTATTGGTCATTGATGACTTAATTCTTGAATGTATTATCGTTGTGAGGTGCTGTACATGGCCTTGTCACGTTTCTTCATATAATTGCATAAAACTGACAATAAAATACTGTAGGATTTATCCTGAATCAGCCAATGTCCTTAAACAACATATAAATAACAAGATAGTCCAAACGAAAGGCAAATAAATATATTCATAGTTTTAATTTTAGTCAGCTTGATGGATATGTATTAAAATATTTAAATTTCAAATTGCAGGCACGAATCTGAAATTAAATAAAAAAAATTTCATAAGTTTTAAATTTGAGTAGATCATAAATTACTGTTGCTTACACCTTTATTTTACTCTCCACACTTTTCAATCCCTTTAAACGAATTTTTACGTCACTCAAAATAACTACGTTACACGTCGGTTTGCTCGAATACTCACCCACCGTATTTCCAATAAAAGTGTTTATTTTTAATCTGCCAAAACACTGTTTCAAACATCTACCTTTTAAAAAAAAATCTTACTTATTTGTGAACACTTGTTTAATAAATAGTTCATCAAAGTATACAAATTATTTTACTTCAAGGTGAAAATATTTTCAATATTCTTTTAAAATATCTGGATGGTATAAAATTGTTTAGTATTCCTAAACCAAACAGATCGCTTCATATAACACACATTCTAACAATTTTATACGTTTCATAAAATATGGTCATAAAAAGTATTTTTAACAAAATGCTTTCGTGATTTGAAAGACCGTAATCTAAATTATGTTATTGTCAAGAAACTATAAAATTGACAAATATAATATACTTCATTAGAGATAGTATTTGATTGAAAAGTATATTTACATCAAGGGAGAAATCAACAAGATTTTAAATTTTACTAAAATTGTTTTTTATTTTTTAAATATTCTTACACACTGAATACAGTTTTGGCTAGTTTCTAGAGACAAGTTGGGAAAAGTGGATTTAAAATAACAAAGCCACCTTTCCTTTGAACTATCATTATATAAACATAACTTTATAAATACATTGATTATAAAATATACCACTGCACGAATTACATATCGTAATGCTGGCGAACTAGACATGTTTTATATTTAATCGGCAAACTAATACATAGTGATTTTTTCTCTTATGATTGTTGTAATTTTCCTTCCTAAACACCATATTAAAGTCCGAACCAATACAACCTGTAATATGTCCGCAATCTTGAAAAATAATGGATCAATGGGCGTCTTTCCTCGGTTTTATCAGTTATATTTGAAACTGTTTATATTAAGTAAAATTCTAGAAACAATTAGAAAGAAAATAAAATTTCCCACAAGATAGCTGTTTTAATTTTACACAGCTTATTTTCACTATCGAGAAAAGAAAATGGCATTTAAAAAAAATCATGCCCAAGAACCAAATAATTTTTCCTGGCATATTGGAATTTATGTTTTGATTAATTAATTAATTATATAATTTGCATTAATGTTAAATTATGTAATTTGCACCTAATCTAACTGTCCTTATAATTATACTATATAGTTTTTGTCCAACTAGTTGATCCACTCCGGGTGTTTTATACCCCTGGTACTCTCCCCCACTGACTGGTACTGATCTAATAGTCCCCAGAGGTGGCGAGCATCCCCCTATCCACCACCTGGGGAGGCGCCCCATAGGGGATTTCGCTCCACCTACTTCCAGCCTAAACCACCACCTGTATGGACCTAAAACTAACTTAACCTAATTTACAAGTTCTTTCCTCTCGGTGGCTGCAGGGTCTTCTGATGTTATTCCCGGTCGCATATTCTGATGCTATGGATTCATTTCCTTACAGGCGGCTGCTTGCGTCTGCCGTCAAAGACTCTGGGCACAATGGACCTACTCCTCTTAAAGTAGTCTAGCCGTGGCCACACATGTAATCGAAAAGCTTTTCTCTGCTGTTTTAAAGGGTTTGATTAAACATTAGTGATTCAAAATTATTGATGGAAGATTAAAAGTTGGTGGAAATAGTTGCAAAACTTACCTCAATGTAATAGCTAATTTTTCATCAGGGATTATTGGGATTTGAGCTCAATTGATGGAACCACTTTTGATATAATATTTTATATAATCAAGGATTTAGCTAAATTGAGAAATGTTCAGTCTGAATAATGATATTAATTTGATTTCGTCTTGCATTAAATGTCAATTAATTAATGTTGTGAAATATCTATCTTCTTTTAAAAATAGGATACGCATCAGCATTCCTCTCGACCATAAATATTGTAATATCTCGTCATCCTCAGTGTCTTCTAGCAGTAAATAAAATGATGAATCTTCGGTTCCTCTCATTTCGACGAAATAATATTACATTCAGAGTGCAATAATCACATGCGACTGACGCGTGTAAGAAAACAGTACTGACAGTTTGGATCGCAGGATCAGCTGCATACGACGGCAATCTCTAAGAAACTGTAAAGGACCTTTATAGACGTCCAAAAAAGCGGCTGCTGAAATGCGATCGACCCATGTTAATGAGCCATG
This sequence comes from Timema douglasi, assembly GCA_901482245.1. NCBI lineage: Eukaryota > Metazoa > Arthropoda > Insecta > Phasmatodea > Timematidae > Timema > Timema douglasi. The sequence goes on from CABEEJ010002139.1 coordinate 74,865, forward strand.
GAATAACTTCTTTACAGGCTGCGGCCTTTAATGTAAGTCATGGTAAATCCAAATCAATGCCTACAGAAGCTACGTTTCGGGCCAAACGTGTATGTAGTGATTGCACTAGTGTGTTGGGGATGAATAACACTAGCGTACATATATTATTATTACTAGCACCGCGTCTTACTACCCATTCGGGTTATACGCACTTACGCTAATGTGCAATGGTAGGGTGATTGTGAGATGAAGTGAAGGACCTACAGTTTAACGTGGAATCCGAACCACGGTGGAGACCTGGCATTCCTCACATTCACAAGATGTCTTGTCAGAGGTGAATAAAGGGTTTGGTAATCAGATAAATCTTTGCCGGGACAGGGATTGAACCCCGGCTGCCAGCATAGAAGCCTGACACCTTACCCCTAGACCACCAGGTCACCCCTAGAGTACATATAAAGGATTTGCGTGGAGGGAGAGTGGAAAACCATTAGTATAAACCCTCTTCAGTATACACAACCGAGATTAAAATCCTGATATTCTCAAAATCAGAATTAACATTCCTGTAACTAATAGAATAAAACACTTTAGTAATATAAAATGGAAATATTTAAATAAATGTAAAGGGACAGTCTTATATACCCGGTATCAACATTTATAGTTTCAAAACAAGTGTCAATGGGTTGGAGGGTTGGAGGGTAGGGGATGCAAATGCCCAACACAGATACAGTACAGGTACATTACATGTCCCCAAGATAATCATAAAATACTGATAATTTTAAATTGGAAAATTGCATTTAAGAAATAAGGGACTCAAAATTTCACAGATTCTTATTAAATACTTTTTTTTGGGGTGGAAAATAAAAATTGGCCATATAATTGCAGGAATCAATTTGGCTCTTTAACAACCCATTGATCCATGTATTTTCTTTATTAAACTGTGTTTCACTTTTTCCTTATAATATATTTGTAACAATGTATACTACATGCTTTCACTTATCTTAATTTTTCTCTTAGGCAAATATTGCGTTTTATATGGTTTGTGTTCGTTTATGCAATCAGTTTACGGACTGATTAATGTCTCCTTTCAAAAAAAAATCAATCTAGTGTTTGATATATTTGGTTTGCAAATGTTACGGTTATTTAAATATTATTCTAGAAGAAATTATATAAATAGTCAATCTAGATATTATGATGTTATTTGCCGCCCTACCTTGTATTTCCCTATTTTATTTCTACTTTTGTGAACAATTATAATTTAAATTTCCGTGAAATATTCGAAGCTCGCCGGCATGTTGCCAGCCTGACTAATGACAATGTTTACATATATTAAATTAAGTAAAAGGACGGAAGGAACAACGTAAAACATTGTTTTAAATAATTTAAATAAGGAATCATGATTTAAGGAAGAACACTTACCTTTTATTAAGCATATTAATTATCCATTTAAGAAG
>CABEEJ010002139.1:78224-92922 GCA_901482245.1 Timema douglasi
AGTTACAAATATTTAAAGTACAAATTGGTCGTATGTTTTAGGACTTAGAAGATATCAAATACTGTAGTTTCATGTAATGTTTATATGGTAAACGCGGTTAACCAGGCAAATGGGAGTTTTCAATGTTTTCAATGAGTTTCAATAATGGTAGCACTGACTCTTTTTAACCTTTTGGCCCATAAGGCAAAACCTCAATATTATTACTCGGAAGGAGTAAGGTTTTTTTTTGACGACCAGATTTTGTATAGTAAATTGTTCCGTAATTTAACTCAGTGGCCTTGCGGGCCTGTAGAGTCCATTGTTTATTTTTTTTTTCTGCATAAATTATTCAAACATTTCTAAACATCTTAGAAATTTTAATTTTGGGATGCCGAAATGTTTTATAGAAAATTCCGAAAACTAGAATTTGTTTATGGTGGATTCATAATAGTAGAATCAATGAGACCAGAAATAGTGAAAGTGAATTACACCTTTTCTATCTCCTAGCTGTTACAGTATTATGTGACCTTAATTAGATTTAACTCTTTAACAACCAACTATTTATACTAAGACACTCTTCTTTTTTTTACCATCATCATCAGGTAAGAGTTCAAATATTGTGAATAGAAAATTTATAGCACAATCTTCAATAGAAATTTCGAGTTTAACAGATATTCATAATAAATCTTTGTTAACATTAGTTTTAGTCGGTCTACCAATCGAGTTTTGTAATAAAGTTTAAACTATTAGCTGTTTAAATTTAAACATAGTGTAAGATTTGGCTATATGCTTCCCTGTGGGTTTTGGTTAATTTTATGTACAAAAAAGAACACATCAACTTTATTGATTCCTCGTGCTAAGAACGAATAAACCAGCTAGTATGAATTATATTAATTATTAACTAGTATATACCTAATAAGTCACTTTGTTATCGTAGGTATAAATATATGTTTTTAAATGTACATTAAAGTGTATATTATATAATATGTTATTACATTCTAGGAATAATTAAGGTATGTTCAAGGTTTACTTCGAAAGGTATACATGCTAAACCTTGGTAGTGAATACCTAAACGTGCTTTCAATAAGCAAACTTCAGTGGCATACAGTTTCAAAACTGTCTAATTAGTTAAAGTTGCAGTAAACAATACCATATTACCCCCAATAACGAGGTTACCTTACAAGGTTAATTCAGTGAAAAGGGAAGTCATTAAATTAAGAAAAACGTTGAACATCGTTAGTAGCTCATTTCAATAAGCCGAGGCATTCATTGAATAGATATGAACTTTTTTTCTAATAAGACCTGTATTTAAAGCACTAATGTTTTAATTATTTTGGAAATAGTTTTGTAAACCACATCGGTTGTTTCATTGTCGAAGATATATATCTCTCACGCAATGAACCAAATTTGTAATTATGGGAGACTAGGGGTTTGAATGCCAGTTGGGGGTATAGGAAGATTTTTTTTAAATTTATCACCAATTTTATTCCCAAAAATATGGTACATTTTCTCTCCGTTACATCATCCATATCCATAAATTATTAGTGTAAATATTCTAATAGGCCGAATGGGTAGTAAGGTGAGGATAACAGCATATCTGCGTTTTAGGCAATATATTTTAAAGCTATTACATGAAAATACATTTAAATTCATGCCTTACCCTCAGACAAATTTCGTTGAAGTGTATTTTTGAACATTTTTATTGATAGTGATGTTCCGGGATATTTGAAATAAGCCCACACACCTTATTATCTCAACCTCCAACAAATAAATAATGACTCTGAAAGAACAGGGGATGAGATTGGACTTATCATAGCCTAACCGTTGCGCTAGTTGTTTTGTGTGATCGTCATTAATCGGACACATTTAACTATAAAGGAAAGGTAAATCACAGAAAAATATTGGAATAAATTATTTATTGTTTTGGCTCTTTCATCACCTGTTCTTCACGCATGCGCCTATACCCGCTTCAGGCATCCACCTCCCCAAGCGCTGTTGCTCCGAGACGTAAATGGTAAACCTACCCCCCCCCTCCCCCCTTCTCTTCCTATCCTATTCGGGCGTAAATCGGGGAGCCTGTTTTACATTATGTATCGCCTAAAATTGGCATTATATTCATTGCAAAGCAGAACATAATACAACTTTGTGTTTCTCCGTTTATACTACCAGCAACAAGAGTTATAAGCTGCACAGGACGCTATGGCGTCGGACTCAGCCGTGGCCAGGATCAGCGTCAGGTATAATCCCACCACTTGGAGGAAATTCAACCAGAAAACTACGCCTATCTACTCGGCTTAGAGAGATGGTCCGTTAATTAGCGCACAAGTATTACAATCCCTCTAGGGATTTTAGGATTATATCTACTAGTCACATTCTGACTATGATTAGTATACACTAGCCAAAAAGTTGGCTTTACTTTGCTATGCAGTAATCCGTCGCTTAACGACACAGCTACGTATATATGTATATATATTATTAATTAGATTGTTATTGATATATTATAGTTATTTATGTATAAGTGTATCTATAGCAAAACTGCGGGTTATTTGGTTCCCTCCGAACAAAACTTGTTTGCTATGGCAGTGTACACCTTGTAGGTCTAGTTTGACCTTTCTGGCCTGGTGCCTCATCGTAAGTTGGCTAGTGCTATTAGAATGAACAGTTGACTGTATATTGTGTAGGCACAGTTAACTAGCATAGGACACCTCTCTGATGACTTAGCCAATACTTAATAGTCGCTTAACGACTCGTTGTTGCTTGTTTTGTTGTATACTAAGGGCCAGTTTCATAGTCAAATTTAGTACGCCTCAAGTGTGGCGCTACACTAAGTAAATGACGACACCTACCTAAACTCGAATGGAATGGGCCGTTCTCGCATAAGAAACTGGCCCATTCCATTCTGGTTTAGGTAGGTGTGGTCATGAACTTAGTGTAGCGCCGCACTTGAGGCGTACTAAATTTGACTATGAAACTGGCCCTAAGCCCTGCCACCCTAAATATGTATTTTTGCTAGAATGATACTCTCAGTTTCCATTTTTACTGGGGGAACATCAGAACCAGGATCTTAGGAGTTAGCTATTAGGAGCTCATGGCCTAATTAGGCCTTTACCCGAGTCAATTGCCTCGTATTCTCTTTGTCTATGAGCATTCCCTATTTTACATATTTGCCAGATATATCTAAGCTTGGCCTCTCTATGCACTTGTAAATGTCTGTATTTAAAACCGCTTAGTCAGGTTCCTTAAGATACTTCTAAAGAATGTGACCGCGTTCTAATATATACATTTCTTTCAAGTTTTGATAATAGGCCATTTCAGAGAAGTTATGAGTTTGTCAATGCTGTCCTAGTTGGGACACATTTATCCCTAGTGTATGGGATATTGTTTGCTGCCCCTACCGATGGTCTTGACGTTCTTGCAGTATATAGACGAACTCATAGGGGCTAGTAACATTACGATGGTAGTCCCCAGTATATATGTATACATAGGAGAATTAGAGCTATGTGAGTTTTCATTCAAATTGATAGGTAGGTGAATAGTCTTTTTATGGCTATCTACTTACAACTGTGTATATTTAAGCACTAAGCTAAATAAGTTAACTTATTTCTGAATTATAGCTGCCAGTTTAATACCTTTGAAACTCAGCAAGTAACCTTGTTCCCCTTGTAGGTTTTCACTACTCTATGCTGACTGACTAATTTTGTTTAATATATTGATTCTAATATTACCTCATAAAGTTCTATTAATAAGTATTAACTTAATAAGATTATTTGTGACGAGCCTGATATATTTTTCATCATAGCTTACCTTCTCTACTACGTGCTCAATTTATTGTATTATGTTGTATACTCAGAGAATAAACCATGACACCAACTAAAGTGTAGCTTCATTTATATGTAACCCATTATGAGTTAAATAAATTATTGTACGCCATGTACTTGTTCTTATAAGTGAGGTGCGTGTCAGTGACAACAATATAAATGGATACTGAATTTTTCCAATATAATTACACATAAATTTGATCATTTTAGTGACATTAGAAATTATATCCCACTCCAGTGACTGTGTGGATAATATTATTTCATACAAAACAAAGGGACAATTAATCATTAATTTTATTTATATATATATATAATTGAAGTAATTACATTAAGGAAGATTCAATAATATTTTAGTATTTTACGTAAGTAAAACTATTTATTTTATTACAATCTTATATATTCAATGTAATAGATATATATAAGTTATTCTGTTATGAATAATAAAACTAAATTTTTTAACAGAACATTCTTATATACAATTATTCCGTTTTGAATAATTTATTCTTGTTTAATACTGTGTGTAAAATATTAATTTTTATTCCTTAATTTAATTTAATTCACTGTGTTTAAATATTCAAATATTTTTTTTAACAAGGCGTCTTACTGATTATTCGGGTTGTACGCTTATGTACTAATTACGCTAAAGGATTTAGTGATTAGGAAGGCTATATTTATAGGGAGTGTTGCCGCATTTGCGTGGAGAGAGGGTGGGAAACCATTTTGAGGAAAAACCTCAATACAGCTGACCGAGATCGGAAACTTGATCTCCCCGTGATCGGGATACTAGTCTACTGCGAGAGTAGGATGCTAGGCCACGCGGCCACCGAGGCGGGGCAGTAATAAATACTTTAAATAATTGTTATTTATTTACTATTTTAATTTTTTTTAATTTACTTTTAGAAATCGTGAAAATTACTGTTTTAAATAAAAGCTACAAAATCAAAAGTATTCTGTAAAATAAAAGGAAAAAGAAATGTGAGTAAAATCGATTATATAATACAACAAATTGAAAAAGTAATATAAATTGTAAAAAATAAAATATAGACAGCAAAAGGGAATTAAATGTTTAATGTTTTTAAATATAAATAAATAAATACCAAGCCAAAAGTTGTTCAAGTTAAAATGAGATTATAATAGAAATTGACGTTTAACCCATAACTGTGTACTTTTACGAATAAAGAAGAAATTGTAAACATATATAAAAAAGTAAACGTAGTAAAAAGTAAAGTAGAATAAAGAAAAATTAAAGATCAAAAAACTGTTTTTCCACTTTAATATATTATTTCATCTTCTTGGATTTATTTTAAGATAATATAGAATTCCTTAAAAAATTATGTGTTTAATCCTCCAAGATGGGAATACATTCTTAAAATAATTCAAAAAGTTATCAACGCTAGAATAGGGATTACGAGTAAATGAACTCATGTTTAACTTAATTTTATTCTTAGATTAAAGACCATTAAAATAAAATATGATATTCTAATGTGTTCTTAATATCAAAATCTAAGAATTATATTAATATATGTTTTATTAATTAGTAATTAGTGTATACCTATTCATTCACTTAACTCTTACATATATATAACGTTTATCAAAATTATATAATAATATATTCATATAAATATATATAATGATTAATATAAGTGGTGAATAAGCCACAAAAGTGTGGCAAATTTGAATTTGCCAGCTCTAACAATAAAATAAACTTTTTACTGATGGTGTGGGCTGGCTGTAAATTTACATTTCCTGCACATTATATAAGAATTCAGCATTTGCACTGCTTTGATTGTTTAAAATCTCTTAAAACCTTTTGTAAATGACTAGAATTATTTAGATAAATTTGAGTTCATATCGAGAAATTGTTTTAAATGTTAAAAAATACATATATTCTTATTTTTACAAACAAGAATAAAATTATATTAGTTTGAAAATAGCGAAATTTTGAAAATTTGATATTATTTTTTTTTAACAAAATATTGTATAAAATGTATATGTGGAGAGATTTTTTTAAATAATCTAATATATGTGTTTGTTTTTCTGAGGAAAATGTATTTATAGGTAGTTTACTGAAATTTCATTTTTGAACATTTTGTTCCAGGATTATCTGAGAAAGTTAATATGATTTTGTCGTACCATTTATTTTTATTAATATTTATTTGTCTTCGAATTAACTAATTTTAAAAATGTGATTACATATATAGATACACTCTTTTGTATATATTGTCAGTATTTCGATTTGTCGGTAGGTTTTGTTTTGGAAGAAAGGGTATACCTTTAAAAATAATGTATTTTGGTTTTGTTCTGATAGTAGCTATTCTTTTATTTAAGCGAAAATAGGATTAGATTTAAGTAGGTCAAGCACTGGTATGTCTCGCCTCCCTAATAAAGGGGTAGTGTGTTTGAGCCCAATATAGGAGAAACCGAAAATTTCTAAAAAGTGTAAGGTCAAAAAAAGGCTTGAGTATGATGGGACCTCTATGGCTACATCAAGTCCACATGAAATACCCAAGAACGAGAAAGTAAGCTGAAACAAGAAAGTTCCTCTACGGTTACATTTAGGACAAAGGAAACCGCCCAAGAACACGAAAAAAGGGTGAGAACAGATAGGTCCTTTATGGCTACTAAAGGGCACACAATACCACCTAAGAATAAGAAATAAAGACTGGAACACGCTAAAATTTCTACGGCCACATAAAGGGGACTATAAGCCTCTCAATAACTAGAAACAAGACGTATTCAAATTCTAACTGCAACGCTAAAATCTCAAATGCAAATATAGAAAGAGAAAAAATAATATTCATCATTCTCCTACAATACATTGACCAATTAAGATTCTTATCCATCCTGTATGGTTGAGACAGTGTATTTAACTTGCCAACAATGTGAGATTATGGAATGTAAAAGTGAAGCCTTAGGTATTTTCTGCAGTGGTGTAAAGGTGCAACTCCCACCGTTAATGTATCATCCAGAGCCCATTTGTATGTCGTTTACTGACGATGAATCAGATTAAAACTATTTTCAGTACAATATAAGCCACTAATATTCATATTTTCAGTTTACCACTTTTGGAACCACAAAATAAATAGGAGAGCCCTGACACATGCCAACATTTAATATCCACGTTCACGTGTATAATCTAATTGAATATATACTGCTTCTTCCAAATGAAGAACCTAAATTTTAACCATTTTGTAGGTGAACATTCTCAATAGGCTGGCCAACGTTGGCATAATGTGCCACCAACAAAATAAGAGGTGCTATTGCAGTTGTAAGAAATGCTGCATCATAATTAAGCTTACATCAAGAATTTCAAATCACCATAGAAAAAATAACTTCTGAATTAAATGGGGTCATCTTAACGGACAAAACTTAACACCTGGCAAGCATTAAAGAGTGCTGATTGGAAATATGATTAAGTGGATGATGTCAGCAACCTATCAGTCGATGATGACAGCATTCTTCAGATGAATATTTTGGTATTTTCTCGGCGTTTTCTGGTTCAGTCGAATGTACCATACCTCTCGAACTGAATATGGCGTACAAATCAAGGACAGATTGATGGAAGAGGTATTTGCTTTTCAGTAATAATATTGAAACTTAAAAAGTGCACTATTATAATAATAATCAAAGCGTAAAAGTCCATATCAGAAACTATTCTCACTTGCCAGCATTTCTGTAGTTGGTTTTGTCTGACGCAGTTTGAAATGGGATCAATCCTCGCCCTGCCAAACTATTAAGGGATACTGAAGTGCATCATAAGATCTGTGTATATCAGTGATTTTGTTTATGGCTTTGTGCCTTGATTCTAGAGCTATGTCCCTGTTTCCTTGTGGTTCCCCAGATACTGTTATTGCCACTTCTGATATTGTTGATACAGTGAACCGTTTTTCATGCTTGCCATTCAACTTGCCATGCTTGCCTCATCTTGCCATTCAGCTTCACTGGAGTTCCCATGTATATCTATGAGCTAAGGTAAAACGTAAGCCCTTACGTGTGGAACTATGGTGGACTAAATCTCTTGATGTATTTCACACAATTCGACTTGAGTGGAGAGAAAGGATAATCTATTTGCAGGCTAGAAACCACAGGATAGTTATTTGTTGGATAACATCGTCCATCAAAAGGACAAGGTAATCATTGGTCTCGTCATAAAGGCTGGTCTCGTCATAAAGGCAAAATATTTTCGTGACGTTCGGTGTCATATGTATATGATAGAATGTCAGAATAGAGGACTTCCTCATACTCACAGTATGGTGTCGCTTCAAGATACCCTACATTTCCACAAAATAGATTATTTAATCAACGTATGGCTGCCAAATCTAAAGGAAGACCCTAAACTCTTTATAATTCTAACAATAGCTCTTCTAGCATTGAAGTTACCACTAAACTTGACTAGAAAAACGACGCCAACTTGGAAAATTTAAATGGTTTAAGGGATGAAAAAGGTTCTGAGGGGTTAAAAACTAATTGCATATAATGGTTGTATAATGTTCCACAAATCCCTTTTCAAGGCACTTCACGTAACCATAAAGGACCTCAGACGTAGCTACGGTAGAATGGGAGGTGTTTGCTGGTAACTATCGACAGAGGCTGCCTGTCATTCCAAGTAGGACCAAGGAAGAGGAAATGAAGGTTTGTATAAAATCCTCCTACTTTGTAATGGCACTCGAAGACTATACCTAGCTACAAACAATCGGGTTAATTTGACATAAGATCCCTATGTCGAGAAGTTTGCAGATAATCTACTAGAATTATAAAATGGATCCGTGACATCCGATGATCAAAATGAATTAATATTAATTAAAAAGACATTGGAGGTATTATGAAAAAAAATGAAAGATGCGGAGTTCCCAAACATGGTCCATCACTTTAACGATCATACCTGTATGTATGAAAAAGCTATTCTTGCAACATAAAACTATGATTTTTATGTTATCAATAATCGACATTTAGATAAATTTCCCAGTATCCTCAAAATGTACATTTCTACACTCTATCTGATACAAAAGAAGTGGTCAACTACCCAACTGAGTTTTTGAATGCATTGGACCTACCTAGACTACCTTTGCACGTTTTGAAGCTAAAAATTATTTCTACTATAGTACTTCTCAGGAATCTGGACCCACGCTCACTCCGTAGTGGAACATGACTCACCGTCAAGGAAGTTATGTCGAATATGAAAAGCCATAACTGATCATGCTGTAAGGGAAGATATATCCATCCCTAGGATTCAGATCATCCCAATTCTTGTCCAATTTAAAATTGAGTTTTGCAATGAACATCAATAAGCCACAAGCCACTCGCTTAAGGTGGTCGGTCTTTATCTACTAAATCCGTGTTTCTCTCATGAAAAGCTGTCCGTTGGTTGTTCCAGAGTTGTAAATGGTGAGAATCTCTACATACTAGCTTCAAATTGAGAGTTGACATTGTTTATCCGGAGTCACTTTAGGAATAAGGTGTGTAATATGTAAACATGTGTATAATGTATTTATATATATTAAAATAATAAGACCCTGAATCACAAAGTTCTTGAAAGTGTCAACTTTAAAGTTACCTTCCACGTGTAATCATTAAACTAAAAAATAATTATCTTGGGAAAATCAACGCTTTTCAGCTATTTTATATTATGTAAAAGACAAAACCGATTCACTTACACACTCATCACTATATTTCCCCAACCCCTGGGCATGTAAAGTTGAAATTTTGCAAGAAGGTCCTTTAAGGTCCTGAACAAGAGAAATATGTGGTTTTGCGAAATTTGACCTTTAAAGGGTGAAAAAGGGGGAGCCAATTTTTTCAAAACTCACTTATGTCTCGTTTGAACCAGTGAACATAGAGCCTTGATATTTAAGCTGAAGGTTCCTTTCTAGAATTTATTGAGACTATTTTGAATGGTTTTTAAACTATTGCTAGGAGGGAAAAAGGTGGCAAAAAGCTGTACAACTTACTGAAACACTCATCATCATATTTACCCAACCCCTGGACAAGGAAACTTGAACTTTTTCTTTGCAGAGAGCTAGTGAAATTTTCCCATATATCCAAAAAACTCTAAAATTTGGGGGTTTAAAAATAGGGCAAATGAGGTACCTATAATTAACAAAAATTTTCAGATGAAGTAGGAAAATAAAATTTGGCAGACAGGTAAATATACAACTCCAGATAATCAAATAAATCTTAAAATTTTAAATTTATTTGAGGAATTAAAGAAAAGGGGAGGGGGTTGGTTATCAATAAAAAATAGATTTTTTCTTTTATTACCACGTCTCACTACGAGTTCGGTTTATACCCTTAATAGAAATAAATACTTTTCTGAATGTTAGAAAGCTGAAATTTGGTAAGTGGGTATAAGGACTACTCCAAATAACAAAGAAAAAGACAGTAGATTATAATGGAGAAAAAAGAGCAAAATTGGTAGAGAATTGGGGGGCAAGGTTAGATAAAAATAAAAACCCTTTTAGTTGAAGATGAAAATTGAAATTTCCTGGAATGTAAAGGGATTACTCCAATAACAACATAATAATAAATACTTACTATTTATAAAAAAAGGCTGGCGAAATGTGAGAATAAAAATTTCCAAAATTAAAAAAGTTATTTACTTTTAAGTGTGTTAGGAGATTGTAAGTTGTCAGGTGGATTTAAGAACTATCTCAAATAAACATTAAGGTCTTATCCTTAATTTATAAAATGAAGAAATAGTAAATAAATAAGGTGGGAACCCACAATATTCCTCAAATTAATAAATAAAACACTTTTTTGATTAATATAAAATTTAAGTTTGACATGTAAGTCAAGAGACCTTCACAGAAACCCGAATAGCGTCGGAATATATTAAATTTCAATATTAAATCCCAGGTAATTGAAGAACTCCAAATTGTTAATCCTAATATATAATACGATTTTTCGTTGTGATTTTAAATTGAAATATGACAAAAACTTAAATAAACTATATAAGATAACCAAAAATATCTTAAAATTTTAAACTAGGAACGTGGATACTGAAAAATGATTGGGGGAAGAAAGTGTAATAGCTTAAAAAATTTAAAAAATTATAATAAAATCTTTTTTGTAGAAGAAAATTTAAATTTTCCAGGTTTTTAAACCCATAATAACCATAAAAGTTGGAAAGTTTAAATTTAAAACTGGGGAATGGGAAATGGTTAATAGAAAAAAATCTTATCGATATGGTTGAAAATTTTAATTTTGTATAGGAAGCTGTGCTAAATCAAAAAATAAATTAATTCAAAACTTTAGGTTAACCAAAAGGGAATTCATTATCGGTGCAATAACAAAACTAAAAATCGAAGGATTGATTAGAGCTGCTCTAGCATCGGTATTGAAATTTAAATGAACGAATTCTGGCTATAGATTGTAAAAGTATTTGGAAAACCATTATGCTTATTATTTATTATATTAAGTATCTATTTATATTGATTAAATTTAATTCTCTTTTTTCTAACATATTTCCGTGAAAATGTCAATAAGTTCGGTTATCTTATTTTATGATCGTACTTAGGTAAACATTGCGTTGTGGATTTTAATTGTTTGTGCATTCAGTTTGTGAACAAGGTGATACTTTGTATTTTGTTTATGATTGCCATAGCTAGCTCAGAATTGTAGAGTACAACGAGGAAATGAAAAAGTGGGCAACCAGATATTGAAGTTATAATCTGATAGAGTTGTGATGCTTCTTAACCGTGTGAAGAACGGGTCACACAGCTAGATTTATAATAAAAGAGAAAGTATTTGTGGTGCACCGTACCATTTATTTAATCTTGGATTAGTGCTTTAACTCCTTTGTTCAGGACTCGACTATCACCACTGCGATGAAGATTCATCTTGTCTGGAAACTCGCTTAAGTGTTTGAACGTTTCTTAGCCCACTGTCGTACTAGAACTCTAATGTACGATTCAACCCCTATCTCTCGCTATCCTACTAACACCGCTCCCTACATCTGGGTCTCACTTGCATTTTCCCGGTGTCATTTCAGTTGGGGTAAGTGCTGGCTAGTCTGTTAGTCTATCTGTCCTCCCTTAGATGACATTAACTCGTCCTCGCAGCTGTTAACATACATCAACTACCTGGATACAAGGTTTTATCACAAACATGGACACATTCTGTTGTTAAAACCCCTGACTCAATATGTTAGATGGCTCAATCAAACATTATAAGAAATCCTTACTTTATTGGGTGGTATATGAATGACATGAGCTACAATAACTTTAAACAAATTTGGATAAAGAACATAAACTCTCCTAGTCTTAAAAATAATACTGTACTTTTCATAAAGTAAAATATAAAAATTAGTATTGTACATAATGTATTCAATTCCAAATAATAACATATTTATCTAATTTATTTTTAAATATTTTAGCAATAGTTTTGGTACTTTTTTGCCAGTCAGAAATTTCAAAATTTAAATTTGATATTAAATTGTTTTATAATATAACCGTTCACTATTATTTATAGGAAGGAATGAACTTGTATTTCTTGTTTTTAAACGGTTTTATATACATTCACTCTCTATTTTTTTATTATTATTATTAGCTGTTCAAATATCAGCCAAAAGGAGCTGAGTTTTTTTCTAAATTAGTTTAAAAATCTTCTTCGTCGCAAATTTTGCTACACTCCCTCTTAAAAAATATACTTTAAACTACATTTATAATGTAAATGTGCAGCTAGCCTGGTCAAGTAGAGGAGAGGGTGGATATAAGTGCCCCCACTTTGTTTTTTCATCATAACTATCGCAACTTTCCTAGATTGATCTGAAAATATCAGAAAACACGCTTCGGAAAGTTTTTAACATAATGCTAATGGAATTAGGGATCTTTTTTAAAAACATTAATATGGAAAAAAAAAATTATTACACTTGGTCACTAATAGAACTTGTGCTAGTATTATGAGCCCCTTAGTTTGGGAACAGGAGTTCACTAAAAATAAAAGAGTAACCTTTTTTATTTAAACACATTCCTGTTATGTATGTAAATGTATATTGGGAGTACATGTTTAAAATTGTTAGTTGAAATTAAAAGTTAAGTGTAAGATAAAATAATATGGCCATATATACTTGCAGAAATCACAAATGTATGTATATGTCTCACATCCAGCATATTCATTGTAAGCCCACAGTTCACAATGCATACAATGTACCTACAATTAATCCCTTCTGTCTGCCGAAAAAACGCCTTCACATAAAATACAAACACTATCATCACTATCAGAACGAGGAACGCCTATTTCAATTTCCAGAAGAGACTCGTCTGTATCAATGTTACATTTTTCATCCGATTCTTCAGCTAGGAAAATTAGCTTTCTTTTAATAAATGTCTTCGAATTATTTTTCCTTTGGTCTTTTTGTTTCACTGATGGCGGTTAATCTCCCTTTCTAAACTTTTGATCCTTACCTTATTTTTTCATTTGTTTTTCTGTTTTTTTCTACTCAGACTCTTCTAATGCGAGTTTATAAGGGGATAGTATTTCTGCAGCCTTCATAGACTGTGGTCCTTTGTCATCTTATTTTAGATTGTGGAATTGGCCAAATATCTTTTGGTGATACAGGATTGGACTTCTTGACTAAAGGACATCCCGAGGGTCCGGCTTCTTCCAAGTCCTTTACACATGGTGTAGCATCTTTAACTGGTTTGTTAGATTTGGCGACAGAGGGCATAGCGGAGTTAACGTCCTGCGGAGATGTTGGTGAGTGAACCTTTTGACTAACGTTCATGCCCTTGTTTTCTTCGAGGCTCTGTAGATCTATATCAAATTCTGAAACAACAAAATCTATGTCTTTGAACATCCGTCGGTTACAAGGATATATTTCGGAAACCTTAAACCAATTAACTGCTATTTCTCCCAATAAATACAGCAATAATGTTCTTAGTGTGGGTGCTATGCCTATTAAGAATCAGTAAGACAGGATCTTCTTCTGTTGGTTTTGTTTTCTTGATAAAGTGTTTAAGCTATTCAGTAAAGAGATTGCCTTGTATCCAACCCGATGGGTGGAATTTTCCAATGGATCAAGGTGGAGCTCCTTTCATTAAAGTCTCTGTCATATTTTCCCGCGAGATAATCAACAATGGTAGACCAAAAATATGTACTGTGCTCATGCAGCATACAACAGTAACTAATGCCCTCATTTCAGTAGCGGTTAAGGCTCCGTCCTGCCGTTTTCGTCTGAGGCCAAAGACTCGCGGGACTTTACTATGAACAACAAATATACCGGTTTCGTCGGCATTTAATATTCGGTCTTGTGGATATTTATGTTTTTGTAGCTCCACTTCGAGAATATCAAAAACCATTTACTGCTTCCTCATTAAACCTATTAGCACGAGTAAAGGACGGGGCTGATGATTTCAAGATTGACAATTTATCTTTGTGGTGGATCATAAAATGATCAAACCAGGTTCGGACAGCTACCTCACCACCAGAAAATGGATGCCAAATGATATTTTTCCCCACGGATGGTAAGATATACGCCACACACCCTTATGAAAATTAACTATTGAAAACCAATAGTATTTTTGGAATACTATTGAATTTTAATAGTCTTTTAGAATTACTATTGAATTTTAATAGTATTTTAGAATAACTATTGGATTTTAATAGTATTTTAAAAATTACTATTGGATTTTTATAGTATTTATGAAATTACTATTGAGTTTTAATAATATTTTGTGATTACTATTGAACTTTAATAGTATTTTAAATCCACTCTTGGATTTTAATAATATTTTATAAATACTTTTGAATTTTAATAGTATTTTATAAATACTTTTGAATTTTAATAGTATTTTATAAATACTTTTGAATTCTAATAGTAATCTAGAATTACTATTGAATTTCAATCGTACTCTAAAATGACTATAGAGTTTTAATAGTATTTTAAAATTACTATTAGGTTTTAG
>CABEEJ010002139.1:93631-122379 GCA_901482245.1 Timema douglasi
ATATATAATATGTACTTATTAAACGCGAGTGTTTAGGGGAGCTCCTCTCGCAAATTAATATTCGTTAGAAGACCAACCTCAGATCCAGAATATCAAGACCATCGCTCCCAGGTATTCTTGGATCTCCCGTCAAGACAACTCTCAAGGTAGGCTCTACACATTACTTCTTTTTATTAAACCAACGTTCAACTCCCTTCTCTGTTTTAGTGTATCTAAAACTGGTCCTCCGGAATTTAATTACTTTTTTGTTACTCTTAATTACATTAAACAGACAGATCGCTCATACACCTAGAGTAAGATAATTTGCTAATTTCAAATAAAGTTTTAAATAGTAGTATTATGATTTCTGTACTAAATAATTAGGTATTGACATTGTAAGTGCAGGTAGCTGTGTTGTCGAGTAGCTACTATTCTTATAATGTGGTTAGTGCATACTATCAGAAATTCAGCAGCCAAATATTGTATATAGACATTAAAAATAAAACACAATATTGAAAAGAGTTGGCGAAAGATTTGATTCTTTATTCGTCTGTTTATGAAAAGATAGCCCAATTACTCACCATACATGGACTGGCGGAAGATTATTATTATTTTCACATGAATCTCGATCGCTAATCTTATCTAAGCAGATGGTTTTTTGAGAGTACATCATTTTGGGGATTAAATAAGAATAACATCTATATAACGGTACAATAATTTAATAAGGAACTTTATAATATATTTATTATATATATATTTTTATATCATTCAATAAGTTCAAATAGTTATTTAAATTGATCTTAAATGCAACTTTATTCTACATTTTTGGTTTTGGGGTGTTTTTTTCTACAGATTTTTCCATAATAAATTTTTAAAGTTCTCAGAAGTAATTTTTAATAGTTTTTTGCAAACATTAAATTTCTAAAGTTGTTCTCAATATTAAATTCCTAAAGTTTTTCTCAATAATAAATTCCTAAAGTTTTTCTCAATAGTAAATTCCTAAAGTTTTTCTCAATAGTAAATTTTTTAAGTATTTCTCAATAGTAAATTTCTAAATTATTTCTCAATAGTAAATTTCTAAAGTATTTCTCAATAATAAATTCCTAAAGTTTTTCTCAATAGTAAATTTCTAAAGTTTTTCTCAATAGTAAATTCCTAAAGTTTTTCTCAATAGTAAATTTTTAAAGTATTTCTCAATAGTAAATTTCTAAAGTATTTCTCAATAGTAAATTTCTAAAGTTTTGACTAATAGTATTTGTCCAAATTTACCCATTGAAATATTTCAATAGTTTTTTTTTTAATAGTTTTTTGTATAAATTTTCATAAGGGCATCTTGTCTTATAAGACCATGAAACTTTGACTCCATGACGAGTAAATAATTTAAAATCTCTTCCTCCATTTTGGTTGACAGAATGGGCTTTCGCACCAATTTCCTATAAACTGATTCTTCAATCGGCAAATCAAGACGAGAGAGTCTTTGCAAAGTGGCACGAGGCACAGAAAATACTTTAAAAGGTTTTTTTTCAATCACATTGTATTATCTTTCAACGCCTGTATTGCATTAATCATATCTTGTTTATTCCATAACTTTCGTTTTGACGACTTCTTTTGACGAACAAGGAGTTTGAGAGGCATATATAAAATAATAATATTAAATAATATCACGTTGAATTGAAGTGACTGCAATATGGACCCCTTTGTTATGAGGCTCAAATTACTAGCATTGTAAGGGCTTATAACACCACCCTCGCCATCTTGGTAAACACAATTTTTTTGCATATTTATTCGTAGCCGTAATTTATAATGTTAATACTGGACTCTCACCCTTAGAACTTAACCTATACTAAGCTACAATAATAATTAACAATTATGAAAGAGTAATTGCATTAATAAATGTCAAACACATGCCTTTCAAAGTATTTTCAGGAGAGAAAAATAAAAACACCCTACAAATCCCTCGCCATTAGAGGGAGTACGTCAGTACGTTCTACACGTACTTTTAGTAACTATTTCTAATAGTTAAAGTGTCTCCCGCTAGAGTTCATGACCTGCTCACATAGAAAACGAAGGGGCCCATATTAACAACGGGGCTCATATATCTACCCCCTCCTTTAATGGCACTCGTAGAATTGTAGAAAGAAAATAAATATTTGCGTTTTGTTTTTTTCATTTTTAATATTTTATTTAAGTATGATATTATTCGATCTACAAGTATACATGATTGCAATAATAATGGGCCGTTTCCTCACCAGTAGACCACTTTCAATATTTGTTAACAAAGCTGGTTATTTATAATTCATAGTTCTGTGAAGAGCTTACATCGTCCCCTTTAGGTTATGATTATTACTACAAGCTTATCTATTATCTTTGTATTTCAAACCAAAATCTCTCTTTGTACAAACGATAAGAACACCAAATAATCAATTTTCAGAATGTTGGTCTGTATGTAAATTTTTTGTTTCCAGTAAACTCAAGAAGTATTCATCGGCTCAAGACGGTACCTGTTCTGCTGTACTCGTTATATTTCATAGAAGCATGTTAAGTTACTCGTATATACACTTATCAGCGAACGAAGTAATTTCAGAAAAACCAGACGTAAGCAGTGAACGTTCTTCGTGACTGGTATTGCAAGTACTAAGATGGCACATGATATAATCTGAGGTAAGGAGGAGGAGGAGGAGGGGTCAAATAAGTTTTTTTTTCTTTAATCCTCGTACTTACATAAAACACTGCTCTTGATGCTACATTCTTTTTTTGGTGTTTGAGGTTAACGAATATATTGATATAGTGTTTAAGGCGAGCGAAGCTGTAGACAAATGCTAGTTCAGACACTAAAACTCAAAATATGTATGTACGTTTGATTCCGTTTGTTTGTTTGTTTATTTATTTCCAGTAAACTCAAAAAGTACTCAACGGATCGATGTGGGAGCTCCTCTGTTGTACTCTTTATCTTTAATAATGCAGGATAAGCTATATAATAAATTCACACCATCTCATCCGAGAGTGAAGTAGTGTCTTAAAAAAACTATTTTTAGTGCGGTTATATTTGATTTATAAGTTTGCAACAATTCAAAATAGTATCTATTAATATATAAATCGTATTTGTAAGTCTCCTTGACAACGAGTGTGTTGGTGGTATATTTTCTTCATTCATGTCATGAACTCACATTGAAAGGTAAATAGTGTTTCTTTCAAACACATAAAATACACATAAGTTAAAGGTCACATGTCGTTTGAGATTTGGTTTACAGGGATAAGGCTCGATATATATTCATGCGTAGCGATTAAATAATATTAACCAATGCATAACATATTGTACACAATTCATAATTAATTTCAATATCAATATCGATTTCCTTTTTTATAGTACCGGACTCTCCTCACAAGACCTATAACAGGCCAACACTAAAAAGTACATAAGTACCTTATTTAAAAACATAATTACATAAAATTAACAAAATAATCAATTTTAGCCAAGTAAATATGCATACTAAGATTTAAATTAATTTAATTGATTAAAATTCTTATAAATTGATTTTTAAAGTTTTAAAATGTAAGTATATTAGATATTACTACAAAATCAGAAAACTCGTAATAAAAATAGTAATAATAATTAAATTAATATAAAGAAGAGAAAATCAAACACCAATGATATTGATTATAAGAATAAAATAACAGTTAACAGAAAAATACTAATTTAGATATTAAAGGTAGAGCATGTACTGATTAAATAAATGATGGTGGAGTTTTTTAAATAACTCTGAGTTTGTTTCTTCTTTTCTGGTAGAAGTCAAATGAAGCAAATCTGGAATTTGCGATATGGATGCAACAGCCAATAGGACTGACCTCGTAAGATTTATTGAGAGAAAACCATTTTGGATTACTAGAGACTTGAAAAGAGTCACGAATACCTACATGCTCAAAGGTAAATCTACGATAAATATAGATGATGAAATTATTAAAAACAAAAAGAGCATCACAATAAATTCTACGTGAAAAAATAGGTTTCGAATTTTGTCATAATCATACTACAGTAGCCCCATGACTTCTTTGGTTCTGACTGATAGCTCACAGCTAAGAGCTATAATCTTTGAAAAGTTACCAGACCAAATTAGGTATCCCTACGCCGAACCAAATGATCTGCAAAAACATGTGTTTAGCAGCTGTCACTTCGGATAGTAAAAATTTAGGTATATACTACCTAAATGTTGACTGTCATAAGTCAGCTGTGAACTGTCAGTCAGCACCAAAGAAGTCATGGGGCTACTGTAAGTCCTGTTAAGAAAGATTTATCTCAGCAAATATCCACAAATTTACGTTGAACATTTTCCAACCTGAGAAATGGAATGGTAATGGAGTAACAAATTCTAGCTTGTATCTAAGGCATGATACAATGTTAAAATACAATCGACTTTATTGAAAGAGTAAGTAATATATTCAATAAGTCCAGGTAATTTTAATGGTTTTGATATATTATGGTCAACATGAGAGTGAAAGTAGAGTTTGGGGTCTACTATAACAACTAAATCATGAATATATAGGGAACTAATTATTATATTGTTTATAAGTTTGTAAATTTAAAACATAGAATTAGTTATCCTATAAAAATAAATTGATTTGGTATTTTATTTGTAAGTGGACATTCCATTTTCAGTATATCAAAGTATAATAACATTTATGTCATTTTGCAAGTCTACGCCATCTGATATTGATTTGATGGTTTTAATAAGTTGGAGATCATCCGCCAAAGTAAATAGCTTGATGAGTTTAAGTATTTATCAATATCATCAACAAACACAAAGAAGAGGCGTGGTTCTAAATTGTAACCCTGTGTTATAACACAAGGAGCTAAAAATTTACTTGTAGGTTTGTGAATATATTTTAACAGCAAATGATATATTCTATAAATAGTTACGGAACTAATTAGTATAAGTGTGAAATATATAAGACAAAATTACTAAGTTTCGAAAGAATAACATTATGTTGACATAAATCAAAAGAATTGCTTTGATATAAATAAATATTATCTACCTGAACCTGAGTTTAGACTTGGGGAGTAACATGCCCCATAAACTCCACTTAATGACAGCAGCTATTTGTAACTAAGACATATTGATTATCTGAGAGTCCCTCTTTTTTTAAATGCTGGAAATTATGCCTATATATTATCTTCTCGATTACTTTGGAAAAAATATTTAAGAGAGAAATAGGTTTATAATTACCAACATTTATTTTTGTACTTTTTTTTCACAAATAGGAATGACAGCGGACTGTTTCCATGTTAGTGGAAAAGTTACACTTAACAGACTAAGGTTGAAAATATAGACTAGCACAGGACTTAGAATTTTGGCACAGCCTTTGACAATAAAGTTTGTAATTATATCAGATCCAGCATATCTTGGTGAACTCAATATTTTAATAGCAATAGACACATCGAGTGGTATAGTGGGATAAGGATACAAAGACAGATTAGTTTCATTAACAGCACAAGACGTAGTTGGTAAAACAGAATTATAAATGGATTGAAAGTTTTCCACAAATTCGCTGGCTATTTATAAGTTGTCGGTGGTGATATTACCATTAGTTTCTATTCTGGACGGGGATACTTTATTCACACGATTTATACAAACGATTTTTTTTACGTATTTCCAAAAATACTTGGGTTTGCTTTTGAGACTGTTTTCAATTGAATTCATCAAATTTAACTAATTTACGAAAGTAGAAAAACGTACATAAAATTATTTATTTTTTAAATACGAGTTACAATGAAATGTAATGACAAAAGTTAAAAGTTTGTAAATAGTTAATTTGTCTTTTATTGTTCATTGCAACAATGCTTCCACGGGAGAGCTACCTTTAGTGTGCTTGTATTTGTGTCTTAAATCTAGGTATACTTTTAGTTATTTTACTATTTTGCGTGTAAATTGTATATATTAGGTTTTTTTTAAATTAAATTATCTATTTTATTATTTATTGAATAGAGCCCCCTATATAAGAGAGTCACTTTTAATATTCTTGTATTAGCATCTTAAATTTAGATGTGCTTTTCTTAGATATTTTGTGGTATTGTGTGTAAATTAGATTTATTTAGTTTTATTTATTTGATAGTTGATCTAAACTATTTATTTTGTTGTTTATTGAAACAGTTGTTCACGTAAAATAACATTTGCTAGTTTGCTTATAATTTTCATGTAAATTATGTTTATTTGGTTTTATTCCATTGATTGCAAATTAAAACAATTTACTTTTGTGCTCACTGCAACAATTATTCTCTACTCTTAGCGTGCTTGCATGAATTTTGTTTGTACTTTTCAGTTATTTTATAGTTTTGTGTGTCAATTGTGTTTATCTATTTTGGTTCATTGATGATCCAAACTATTTTGTTGGTATTCATTGCAAAAATGCTTCCCTATATGAGAGCCACTGTTAGCGTGCTTGCATTTGTTTGTTTGTATGGTTTTAATTTTTCCAATTAAACATATACATAAAGACATGAATAAAACATGAGAAAAATAGAGGGACAAACATTAACCTTGCATTTGTATCTTAAATTTAGGTATTTGTTTACAGTTATTTTATGCTGTTATTTGTGAATAAGGTTCATTTAGATATTCGACCGCCTCTGTGGTCTAGTGATCAGAGTTCCTGCCTACAGAACCAGAGGTCCCGCGTTTGATCCCCGGTGCTTCCAGAATCTTTCTGTGAAGTAGTGAGACTGGAACGAGGTCAAACTCAGCCTCGTGGGAACAAATGAGAATCTACTTGAATAAAAAGGTAGTAACTCCCGTACAAAACATTGAGATTAACAGCTGGAGACTTTGTTGTGCTGACCACATGGCACCCTCTATCCACGAAGGTTAGCACTAAGATAACCAACGATGGTGGCCGCTCGGTCGTTATAACTCAATCTCGGGCTCACGCTATGGATTTTTTGTACTAAATCAACAGAACAATTTTATTTGTTGGGATAAGGTGCATACTTTAGTGTTTTTTATATAATTTTTTTTTAATATATAGTAAATCTACAAATATGATAAAACTCTAAAGTTTGTCCACGCATTAGAATTTTGTAGGGTTTGCCTTTTTTCTGGAACTGTTTTTTGGTCAGTAAACTCAAAAAAGTACTAATCGATCGAGATGGGACTTCTTTTTAAACCTTAGTTTTCAGTGAATCATGGTAACTTAAATACCATCACGCTATCTCATCAAAGTGTGAACCAGTGTTAAAAAAACTGGATGTAAGCAGTGAACATACGTCACGACTTGTGCTAATAATACAGAAGTTGGTAAGCCAAAATATATTTTATAGTACTTTGTTCTCTAAACTCTAGATTTATTATCTTTATATAAAGTGATATCTCACATCTCACATCCATAATGAACAATGGGTGGGGTTATAGTTTTGTATATTTACGGCTTAATATTTCAAAACCGAACAATAGATGGCAATAGCTTACAAGCTGAATAATAGCGAGCACTGTTGATTACATTATATCTTAACCTCCTCTTGTATTTCATTCTTATCCATCCATTTGCAATTAAAATTCATTGTCTTGTTAAAGAAAGCTTAACATGTTATTAAAGAACTACTCTGATTTTTTCTCTATGAGTTCGAGTGAAATTCCACCCCTGAATAGAAGCAAGGAAAAGCAAAAGCTTGGCTAAGCTAAAACCTTGGCACGGATGGGAGTATCGGCAGGTTAGAAATCACCTCTGTCGACTTACTCTTGTCGATTTCCTGGACCGGAGACAAGATTTAAAAGGATCTTTCCCTTCTCCTCCAACTATCATGTGGTCTGTTCTTCGTGCAAGAACGAGCTTTGAACGAAGTGTTTTAGGTGAAGTGGAAGGGACCTTGAAATATATTTGATATTTATTTAGTTTTTTTTTGATGAAATATGTAAAATTTTGTGGCTATAGCTGTGTTTTGTCAAATTTTCTACAGATATTAGGCAACAGTTCTTGAATATTTGTCATGAGTGTTGTGGCATTTGAACATATTTTCGAAATTAAGAGAAAATAATTTCCTGTAAAAATACCACGATGCTAGTTACAGATAATCAATAACTGTTGGCACAACAATGTGTAGAAAACTAAATAAACAATGCTACAGGAGCAATATTTTTATTTTTTGAGTTGAAGACTATTTATCATAAAAATTTCAAAAATATGAACTCCAACTTAGATGCTTTTTATTTACACTTAAAATACTTAACAAAATATCTGTTTCCCTAAAACATATCCTTTAAATTCTAATATTTTTTTTCTTTTTTAGAGAGTTTACCCTCTGTCTTACTACCCGTTCATTCAAAATGCATATCTACACTAATGTTCTAGAAATTAATCAGATTGGATTTAGGAATAGATGTACCGGCATTAATTTTTAATCAGGAGGGATTGTGGTAAACTATTTAGAATAGAAAACTCAGCACACCTAACTAAGATTCGAACGTTGATTTCTTCAGTCGATCAAATTATAATATGAGCCTTTCCATTATCATTGCATCCTATCACTGTGGATGATGGTAGTAATAAAAAGTATATTCCATTCACGATAGGTTTTTACCTGGATGACAATTCGAAAATCATATGTTTAGGTTTTGGGTTGCCAACACTTGTAAAAGATCACAGTTTTGTTATAAATGTAAAGATCTTTAATTACCTGTTATATATTACATTTAAAATAACGTAAACTTAAGTCTTCTCATAATATTTCATTTTTTTAAATAATTTCTTTTTGTCCAACTCGAAACAATATTTTAAACATAATTAAAAGTACTTATTTTTCGTTTTGGAACGTTACTGATTTTGTGTAATACAATGCATACATCAATACCTTTTAATACAGGCATCGTATTTACTTGGAAAAGAGAAAATTGTTGTCATTTTTTTACATACACTACACGATTTTATGATTATTTTATCGTATTTTGAAATATTTAACTAAATAAAGTATTTTCATCAACTGCGTGTCCACATCATTGTATAAAACTTGTTTATCGTTATGTTCAATCATATGGTTTAAAATTTGTCAGTCGCCATTTTGAGGTTATGTTCGTTAGAGCTTTTTGTGAAAGTGGTGTTAATATTTTTTAAAGGGGAATAAAACTATAAATAAACTTTGTGTCCGACCTTAAATAAATATATAAATAATATTGGCCTAAACTACCGTGGTTAACTATCACATTAATATATTACCATCTGTTTTCATTACAGTCATCCAAAGTGATAGATGTCAGCTGTTGGCGTAGTAGATATATTAGGAATTACTTCTAGTAACATTTCGAGCTGTCATTCAGGTAAAATTAGCTCGGTAATGCCTTATATGTTACAGGAGAATCAGTTTAATGCTATGAATAAGTGGAACCAACCTTTTTAAGTTTCAGTTATAAAACGTTTAGTTATTGTGGCCTTTGTTGGCTTTATAAGATACATATAATAGTTTTAAATATATGAGGAAGATATGTAATGAAAATATTTAATTTTAAATGTAGTTATTAACTTACAAAATACTTTACCGGAAACGGCTTGTTCCAACTATCATTGATAAAAAATATAATAAGAAGGTATAAACGCTGTACAGGATACATAGAAATTCATGTAATTCCTCTTCTGAGCACACCTTTTTATAACAACACAAGCCAAAAATGTAGCATGAGGAACGTCTTCCAATGTTTAGTTGTTTGTGAAATAGTTTATACAATTAAATGGATGTTAAGGTAGCCATCCATTGTGTGAACTCATCGGTCACGAGACCCCACTCTATTAGATAAATTACAATGAGGACACTTTAAAGAACGTGTGTGTACTTATCCTTATAAGGTTAATAACCAGCCTCTTGGTGTAGTGGTCAGTGCACCAGGCTGTGAGCCTAGGGATTCCGGGTTGGATTCCCGGCTGGTACCTTGGGTATTTTTCCTGAAAGAGGAATAAATCCAACGGTCACCAGGGTTTGGTTAGTTACACTTAAGTTCGGTTTAAGTGTTTCGACTGGTTCCACATCATCATACTCACCATCACCATCATCTCATCTCATCAGGACATGGACAGAGCCTCTACAGAAAGGATTTACGATTAGTACATTCGGGTGTCCACTGGGCAACGGTACATTAGCACTGGCTAACCTTTCCATTACTGGGCTATGAATGATGAAGCCCAGATGTACACTATAATAAATACAAGATTATTGACTATCGCAAAGTGAAATTAAACGCTGCTTATACAACCGTCGATGCTGGCAAAGAAATTTCCATCATTAAATGGCATAAAAACTAACTTAACCGATGATAACATGCACTTAATATTAAGAAATCAACCCCAGAACTTGTAATACGAACGTTTTGATAATATTTTGAATACTTACACCAGTGCCCCAAAATGCTCTCATTATCCTTTAAACCATTGGGTATGATTATCTGCTTATATTCTCACTCCATCCAGCTCTTGTGACCTTTTAGAGGGTATAAAAACAAACAAACTTATATAGTTATTATTGTTTACAATTGTCTATAAAATAATACAAATCGAGTAAGAAAAATCAATCAAGGGTAAATAAACCCACAAGGACAGAGGTAAATTTCTCATTTGAAAATCTGTTTTGTTTAAAATGGCTTTCTTTCTCACTTATCAGCAAAATTCAAACACCATTCTTAATAAATATCTAAAGAACCAATATAGCCACAGCACCTACTAGGTTTACGTTTAGTCTTTCAGATATACTATATATTACCTTAGCTATATATTTAAAATTTAGTATGTGGTAGTTTTTAATACCTCTTCTTACTAACCCTTTGGCATTACGCATATCTACTAATTACGCTAATGTGTTAGGGATGAGTAAGGTTGAATTAAAAATAAATGTACCTGCATTAGCGTTGAGTTAAATTGGATAACCCTTAGTAGACCCAAACAGGATTCAAGTTTTCTATTTCCCCGGCAACTTTAGTCTAGTTTATTGTGAGATTGACGCATTTGACCATTCAACTGCCAAATTGGGATATGTTTTGTTGATACTTCAACTGAACGGATCTCTTGAAAAGCGGACTTGATTTAAAAATATGATATATTTTAATTCGTCTCATATAATGTGTTGTTTATTTCGTTTATCAACTTAAAATAATTTGAAAGCTTACCAAAATTTAAAAGGCAAATATATTTGATAATATACATTAAAGTGCTACCCAAACATTTTATATCAATTTTAAAATTAAATAATTATATATGAAATAAGCACGTTCATAATGATGTCTATAAATATAGTTTCCTGTGCTGACAGTTTTAACGCCCTGGAACAGTGGCACTCATTCACCCTTGGTTATAGCTTGGTATAGTCCAATTTTCATAGGATGGACCTTACCTAGCAGATATAAGCGTATTCATACGTCAGATCGTGTTATATACAGCTTTAATATTTAATACCTATAAAATCGCATTAATAAATAGTAAAATAAAAGCAATACTGAACACAAAAATAAATTTTATACTTTTTAAAATGCCCTTTACATGGAAATTTGACTGAATTGAGGCTTAACGCCCTCGATATACACGGACTCGTTCTATATGCCCTTGTTCCTAATGGGGGTCCAGCACACCTTGAAGAGAAGAGTACAGGAGCAGGGCGTGGTTTTAGAAAGGGAGGGAGAGAAATATATGGTCGGTCTTTCATAATTTACTGGTCTTTTGGCATCAAGAGTTTTACCGGCCGTGTCACCAAATTGAGCGCAAGACCTGTCAACAGGCCTTCAGCCATTACGCTAACCATCACCGGCCCACATACACACATACACACACACACCCTTCCAGATTGGACAAAATGACACTTTTAGAAAAAGGTGCAAACTGCGGATAAAGCTTTTTTTCTTTAACTTTCATCTGATTTAAAATTTATTTTATGTGTCATAGATTATTGACACATCAATCAAATGTAAGGTTCTAGCTTCAATTTTTTATACTCTTCTTTAGTAAATTCGAAGCCAAATTTAATATAGTAACAGTATAAACTACTATGCAGAGAATGTTTGATTACATACTATGTTTTATCTATTGTAAATTACATTTATTATTGTCCGTAACGAAAACAAATGTTATTTTGAAATATTCATTTTCAAATGTGCTTGTTTGCATAGGTATTCAAATATGAATTAATATATGTTTAAAAATAACACGTGAATAAAACTCAGACATTTTGTTTAGTGTACTGGTTCAATTCTTTTATTTATGTATCAATATTAAACATAAAGCCTAACTATTAAATTTTCAACTTTCATTATTGTGGCGCCTGCTCCGATTGGAGGAGTAGGACCATGGCAATCTGCAAGCTTCTCACATGCCATTTCAATACGCATGGAAAAGTGGACACAGCATCGTGATTTACCCATTAAAACGCATACCAAGAAAGGTAACCCTGTTATCATAACGCAACGGTTATTTCTCACTCCCTTCTATATCCCTTGCTATGACTTGGTTTCCAGTCTAATATTATAAATCTCATGGTACAAAATTAAACAAAGTGCTCCTCCAGTGAAAAGGAAAACTCCGTGTGTTATGCCAACAGTACGAAAACCAGAGAATGTTTAAAATGTGAGAACAGCTGTCCTGAACTCGTTAACGCACGTATATACGCTTGAAGAACACAACCCATGATGTGTTAGAGAAGCCTTGATAGAGGCATATTTTCCTTAAACAATGGATGTCAGACTCAATACGGCAAGTGGGTTCTCTCTTTGAAAACTCTCTTGCTTACATAAGGTGGGCGAGTAGTGACGTAGATGCGTTCCTTTATGTCCTTCAGAGTCCACACTGCCCGGTCAGGAACCAATACTTTAAAATATCAGTACAAAGCTAACGCAGAATTGTGTACACCTATCAAAACTGTAATTCGAACAACGTGATAGTCGCTCAATATCTAAATATTCGAGATTTGAAGACTAGTTAGAAATTTACCGAGCAGTTTCTCCTGATGACAGATAAAGTATATTTTGAATTGTCAGGTTGCGTCAACAAATATGATGTTCGATATTGGGATAGTAATAAGCCTAAACATCTCCATCAATGACATCTTCAAACTGAGAGTGCGACTGTTTGGTGGGAGGTAGAGTCTTTTAGGATCATGGTCCCTTCTTTACGGATAAAGGAGGTGTTTCGGTCACAATGGATCGCTATGGGACGTTGTTTACCTGTGACTTCATGGTAGATCAAGAAAGTATTTCTTATATTAATGAATTCATGTTTTATTCTGCAAGTTTTAAAAATATAACATTAGAACAAAAACCATACGTTCTTAAATAATTCTAAAAATAGTCAGTCCCACAGGGCCACAAAATTATTATGTTTATCTTGAAGTAGTTTTTGGCAAACGTATTTTTTTATAAATCATTTGCAGCTTAGGTTAATTTGCTTGGTCACGCAAATGGCTTGTAGGACTCGTCCTGCCTGGATGTAGATTAAAAAAGTCCGTGAAAGCATATGTATAGCCAAAGTACGAAACAATAGTAATATAATTTTAAAAAGCAAGTCAATGTTTTCAAAGCGAAAATCGTATAGTGAATGTGTCAATTCGTCATACGAAGAGGGGAAGTTTTACAAGTAGATAAACACGAGGCCTTGGAGGTAGAACTGCTCATCTTCTTCCCTCTCTTTCTAATACATATATTGGCGTTGAAGTGTGAAAGCGCTTTGATTGCTTGGTTTGTCAGGTTAATATTCAACCCGCTTCTAAAAATAGATTCAAAATCTCCAAGTAGGCAATTTAGTTAAGATGTCATACAATTTCATGTAGCCATAATAGCAATTATTGCATCATTAGGAATTTTATCATAACATCGTATGGTTACAGCAAAACTGCTCATTAGCCAAGGGCACAGCGAAGTAAGAAACATACTCTAAACGTTACGAGGGTTTCGCTGAGCTCCTTTTACCAGCTTGAGTCCTTCAACACTGGGCTTCGCTAGTGTCACTGCTGGGTGAGGATAGGACTAACTGCAGAGATCCTAGTGTTGAAGGACTGAAGCTTCCAAAAGTAGCGCAAACCTTTTAACCTGGAAGTTGGGTGTCTGGGAATAATATTTGTATGTGGTGAAGGGCTACAATGTCTATGTTGTGCGGATAGTTTCCAGCTCATTTGTTTTCTAAAGGATGGTGATATTTCAATATTTCATGGTCTGTACGTTCTCCGGATGTAGCCGTTTATGACTACTGGCCATGGGTATACCTTAAGAATAGAGTTCATGTCATCAAGCCAAGAAATAGTGAGAAATTAAAACCTTGACTAAGGAACGAGTTTTCAATAATTCCAGGAGAAACGATCCAGATCATTATGATAGATATTTTAGGTAGACTGTAAGAGTATGTGAGGACTTATTGGAAATATTTCAGCTATACGATTTTTTAAACATGAAAATTGAATAAACTATAGTTTCTAGTGATTTTAGTCAATAAATACAAAAACATAACTTTAAAGTCCGCTATTCTATTTCAAAAATCGTCAGGCTCCTTTTTTATCAACCTGTATTCAAACGAGTATTTAAAGAGTGTCTTACCGTTAAATGTTATTTTATATATACTAGGGTGTCTCAAAAAAATGGAATTAATTATTTTTTTTCGCATACCCTCTTATTTTTTTCCTTTTATGTCAAAACAATTGTAAATAAAGTTTCATATAATTTGAATTACGGAAACCCGTGGTGACTTGCATATAAACGTGTCAGTCAGTACATGTGTACTTGAGCGAGCGAACGCTGACGACACGTGTCTGTAGCGGAGCACCCAACAGCTGCAAATGGTAAAGATAAAGCAAAAAAGATATAGGAAGGTTTTGGAATGCTTCGACAGTGAGATTGTGCAACCCGTGAAACGTGTCAGTACCAGTTCACTCAGGACAGCGCACGTCTACAGTAGCTCCATGGCTTCTTTGGTGCTGACTGACAGCTCACAGCTGACTTCTGACAGTCAACATTTAGGTATATACCTACATTATTACTGTCAGAAGTGACAGCTGCTAAACACATGTTTTTGCAGATCATCTGGTTTAGCGTAGGGATACATAATTTGGTCTGGTAACTTTTCAAAGCTGTCAGTCAGCACCAAAGAAGCCATGGGGCTACTGTACGTGTCAATGTGCTTATAAGTGGAATTGCGTGGTTCTAAAAAAGAGATATTTTTAATAGGTAATATAAGACATCAAATAACGGGTTCAAAACTTCCGTCTAATGAACAAGTTCTTGCAGTTTTGTTTTACAATATTCGAGAAGTGAATTTAAGTGTTAATGAAAGTGCAAATCTCGCTATTCGCGAATGTATTATATTTTGGGAAAAGGCACGCATAACTACCAAATCATTGCCAAATTGTGTGAGGAAGCTTGTTAATATGTATCAAGTTTGGAGAGACTTACAAAAAAATGCAAAGAAATTACAAGACGTATTCAAGTGGCGACAACAAGAATTTGTAATTAATTTAGACAATTTGTTCGACATTGCACATGCTGATGCACTTCAATTAATGAAAATAGAGGAAGATAGGATGTTCTTGCAGCGCCAAAGAGAGCCGGGCCGACCCGGTCACTTAGGTGGAGTGGATAAAAAACTGGCCAAAAAAGAGGAAAGGGCGCGACTTCCAGCTGTCAAAGAAGACCATCGGCGAATAAAATATATTTTCGATTCAACATCCTCGGCATAATACGAACCATTGCAAGAAGATTCCTCTTCAAATTCTAGTGAAAATATGGATTCAGAAGATTTCCCAACACTGATCGAAAGCTCAGAACCTGGGACAAGTAAATCAGTATTGAGGAAAGACTTTATTACTCCAAAGTTAGTTGCTGCATTAGACAGGTGTCAGTTAAGTATGCGAGATTCTGTGTTTATTCTTGAAGCTACTATTGATGCACTTGGATTTAACATTGACGAATTTCCGATAAGTAAGTCTTCAATCCAAAGAATCCGAACAGAAAAACGGAAGGAACGTGCGGAAAACATAAAAATTGATTTTCAAAACGAGGTACCGGATGTAGTGACCTTACATTGGGATGGCAAACTGTTGCCTGCTTTGAGTGCTCGAAAATCGAAAGAAGAACGCTTGCCTATAGTTATTTCATTTGGACTAAAAGAACAACTCATTGCTGTGCCGAGACTGGATAATTCCTCAGGCAAAGAACAGGCGCAGGCTATTTGGAAGGCGATCTTAGATTGGAATCTCGAAAACAAGGTCCAAATTCTCTGTTGTGATACTACGGCTTCGAATACAGGTCGTTTTAATGGTGCTTGTACGCTCCTCGAGCAAAAATTTGATAGGGAAATGCTTTTTTTCGCTTGCCGCCATCATGTATACGAACTGGTGTTAAAGGCCGTATTCGAAGTGAAAATTAAACAAGTGACAACAAGCCCCGATATTCCACTCTTTAAAAAGCTCAAAGAGAATTGGAAAAATATCGATCCCACTAAAATACAGTGCTATAGAGAAACAGTGGAACTGTTCAGAACTGTACCCGAACTTGAAAATTTGCTGGACTTTTACCGAGATGAACTTAAAAATGTTGTGGTCAGAGAGGACTATCGAGAGTTGATCGAACTTTCTATGGTATTTTTAGGTGGAGATGCAGAAAAAAAAATCAGACCTCCGGGTGCCATGCACCAAGTTAGATGGATGGCCCGAGCGATTTACTCCCTAAAACTATCGTTATTTAGTTCTCAGCTGAAATTAAACAACAAGGATAAGAAAGCACTGCTAGATGTATGCTTGTTTATCGTAACAATCTGTGTTAAACCATGGCTTCAATGCATTTTGGTAGTTAAAGCACCCTACAAAGATTTGTGCTTTTTGAAATCTTTGAAAGCTTACGAAAATGTGAATTAAAATATCTCGAAAGCTGCTTTATAGAAATTTCTCCAGCATTTATGGTATTTGACTGATGAAATAGCAGTAATAGCACTTTTTTATTATGATGTGGACGAAGAAACAAAATTAAAAATGGTGGAAAATTTACATAGAGAATATTTCTCGACCCATGAGAAAAGATACATTCCATCGAAGGAAGAACTTTGTGGTTCATTTTATGGTGAGTTTGATACATTGATTTTGTAATTGTTTATTTAGTTATTTATCTATATCACGCAATTGTTACCTGTTATTTTTTTTACAGAAAAAATCATCGATGATTTCATATCAGTCCAAAGCCATTCATTGTTTTCTAGACTCAAAATTGATGATAGTTTTCTCAACGAGAGTCCCTCTTCATGGGAGAATAACGCTTCTTTTCTAGACGCAAAAAAGACGATATCAATACTTAGAGCAGTGAACGATACAGATGAAAGAGCGGTAAAACTAATGCAGGACTTTCATGGATTTAGAACGGTTGAGGAGGAACAAAAACAATTTTTGTTTCGTTGCGTATAAGAACATACGAAGATCTATCCTGACTGTAAAAAGCAAACATTGAAACGAAAATATGTTCAGTAATGTTTCTTTTACTGTAATATGTTCATAAATATCTGCTTTGATTAAAATGGTGTCTTATGTACCAAAGAAACATACATTTTACAATCTTTCCATAGTATTCCCCGTACAAGATCTCACGTTCAAGTTTGAAGTAAAGTCGGCACGGGTTACCGTTATCTTATTGCAATAATATATTTTATTTAAGTTACTGAGGTGAAATAGAAAAAAAATAGAGGGTATGCGTATTCGACTTTGCAAAAAAAAAAAATTACGTTGTATCTTGGGACACCCTAATATATACTTTATAATTAATCTTTTAAATTTATACTTAGTTAAAATGGTTAAAAAGGCAAAGTACACGGCTGCAATATGCAACTGTGAAGATGACCCAATATATTTTATAGTTGTATTATTTATTTGTATTTATTTAGCACCGCTTCTTACTACGCGTTCGGGTTATACGCTTAAGTACTCATTACGATAATGGGCTAGAAATTGTGAAGGTTGAATTTAGAGGAAGTGAATCCACATTTACGTGGAGGGAGAGTGGAAAACCATTTGGGAAAAGCCACCCCAGTTCACCCGACCAAGATTCAAACCTCGATGTCTTCGGTAGTCTAGCTCAACACTAAACTAGCACGTTAGCTAATCACGCCACTGAGGTGGGTATTTTTTAAAGTATATTTATGTTTGTGTTAATATAAATATTACAAACAACACTATGTACGACACCTTAGTACTCGAAGACGTATAACAGTAACCCCTTTGCATATTTAATCGAGTTTCTGCCTACTTACCTAAAATGATATCGATGTCAATTTCTGATTCCTCTTAAATTGGGAAATCATGAAATGTATATTATTTATTTTCACCAAACACTGTCTGATTGTTTCATATATTATAGGATTAATGAGTTTCTCTTGGCCAGCACAAGCTAACTAACAAATAACATTTAAACAAAACAGAGGATTACAAATCTTTACCTACTAATTCTGGTGATATCTAAACCACATTAATTAGCTCATATAAATCATAATTAAATAACATTGTAGCTGTAACAATTGAATATATTCATGTGACTTAATTAACTGACCGAAAAACCCTCACGTGCGTAGCTTCATGACCGTTCGTATCCTCGGAAGTAAAACGTGGTCACAAATTAAGTCACCCAATGAACAGAAGGAGAAAGGGAGACGAGGGCAGTAGCTTAATAAAAGTACGTCGGCTATATATGCGATACACGTACGTCCGACCAATAGATTTCTTTCATTACCTTTTCCCTCCGGATGATCAAGAAGAAGAACAGGAAGAATGATAGAAAAGAAAGGAGACTGAGACGATGATGAAGAAACGAATCCATTACCTCGAGAAATACCCCCTACACAACTCCTCCTCCACCATCCCAAAAAGCGGTGGGTAGGGGAAAAGCGAGAGAAGGAAAGAGTTTTCTTGTATGGAGTTTTCTTGATGGCTCGTTTTCCACTTGGGTTGATCGAGACTTTCAGGGTGAAACGGGCTCTTTTATCTTGTGTTGATCATGGGAACTTTGACCTCAGTGCATTTTTCGTTAGGAATCATGGGGGGGTGAGGGAGGAGGGAAGAGTTAGAAGAAGACTAAAGGTTAAGGGATCCCATGTTTTTGTGAATAGAGGCAGTTACTTCTTTTATGTGTTTTTGTTTTATTCAGCAAGATGAGCAATCTTCGGAAAAATTGACAGGGCAATGATTTATTGTATGTTGTAGTCGGATAAAATACTGCTTTAGATTATAAAGTATAAATACTTGCACAGATATATCTATATATGTTCTTAAAGAAAATACGAGATATAAATAATATTTTTAAAGCAAAAAATCACTGTAAAAATATTAAAAACGACTCCAATCATTATTGATTGACATGTTTTTTAATATTATTTTTAACTGCAAGCAACTGCTCTTTCGGGAGTATACTTAAATTTACACTAATAGGACAAGTGTAGGGTCCTTTTATATATGAATTTTGGTGTGCTTGGCAGACTGATGTGCAATAATATCTTCTCGCTCAGTGAGAAAAGCAAAAGGAAACTTCCTCACTCCTCATTTCTCTGGTATGGCTCTTCAGTGCTGCCTAGACTTTACAAATGACGGTGGAACTGTTGAAGATCAAATGAACTTTTGGGTTGAATAGGGGCCTATTGTTCATGCGTACTTGCAAATAATAATATTTTATGACCAACGGCATTTAAAAATTACAACAAATTAGTTTCAGCTCAACCCATTCTCATAGTTGAGAAATTTGATATAGTGGTTCCAGATCTAGAGGACTCTGATTCAAATAGAGGTGCAGGGGGCTAAAATAATCCACCGTATATATTAGTTATCGCACTCGTTTAGTAAAAATATGGGGGCTAGAGTAAGGTGTATTTTGAGAAGTATTAGGTGAGCTTTAATATACTGTAATGAAATTATGTACTCAAATTGCATGTATGCAGAGCACTTATTCAAATAAAAAAATTGTACGGTGCACTGAACTTAATTTCTCTTTCCTTTATCTAAACTTGGATATATTTTCTTATAACTCGTAAGATTTGTGAAATAAAATTATAACATTGTTATAAANTCATTACACCCAAGACTACATCTCACATAGCTGCGGATATATGATCAAAACTGGAAATTTCCGTTAATCTAAAGTAATTCAAAGTCATTATCTTGGCAAAATAATAACTGTCGTTATGTTTTTAATATTAAATGGTGCCTATATACGAATGTTAATCAAACTGGTCAGAGCAGATTTTAATAAAATATATTTTGTCTAGTTTTGCCTTTCAGTAAATTACCCCTAATCTTAGTACTAGAAATATAATTCCAAAAATTTCTGGGGGGAAACTTATAAAACCTCTAGTTAAAAATGTATAGTCCGGTCAGTAAAATGGTTTCAGCTCTAGACTATGTTACCGACACAGAGACAAACTTTCATTCTTTATTTCTATATTGATCTATAGTTGATATAAGAATACACTAATCGTCAAATTAAAGCATACACCAGCTTAGTAATCTATTTACCTGGACGTCCATAAGTAAGATTGGGATGTAGATACATAATAATGATAATAGTAATAATAATAATAGTAAAAATAATAATAACCCTTTGAAAGTTGCTATGATTATGTTTTTTTATTGTGGATTAACCTAGTACAATTCATTAAGAGTTTCATTTTATTTATATTGTTTAAAATTTTACTATATGTATTTTCTCCAATTTTTGAAGGGATAGCGATAGTAACATTGCAGTAGCTAGTGTCATTATTTAACTTTTGCACTCTTTCATTAAAACACCCTGTATAGGTAGCTTTAAGTGCCATCGTTATTCACTTTTTTACTTTCTCGATATCTTACAGATAGATCGTTGTGATCGTCTAAATAATCGAGCTCAAGAGTTTGATGAATATCGACGTTTCACAACCCCCCAAATCCGAGAAAAAGTTTTTTTAAATTTCTGTCTGTCTTTCTATCTGTCTGTCTATGCCTCTAACTAAAGCCTAAACTATTTTACCAGTTGGACTAAAACTTGGTATCTAGGGTTTTCATAGGGTTGCCTCGAGGGGTTTATGGAATTGGATATCCAACCCTAAAATTAAGGGTAGTTTACTGAAAGGTAAAAAGAGAAAAAGTTGGTTTTATCAAAATCGGTTCTAAAGATTTTGATCAAAATACGTGTATATGCGTTGATTACGATCATAAATAAACTGGCTATTTTCATTTTCCCATGAAAATGAATTTTAGGGTACTTTACAGAAACTGAAATTTTAGTATCTCCACAACTATTTGAGATAATAAATAACTTATCATTGCAAAACTGTAATACTATTAAAAATAAAAAACTTTTATATAAAATATACTTTTATAAATCCAACAATTTCTTATATATTGGCAAATGTATTAATACAGTTTTGTGAGCTTTAATTGTAAAGATATACTACTTAAGTTTTAACGCAATAATTCCCCAATGTTATAGAGTAATTAAATATAAGTAAGTCTCTCAAAACGTTTATGTTATTTTCCTTAAACCTCTTAGGAAAAATGTTTGTATAACAGTTATATATCTCCATTTTAGACTCGATAGTCAATATTTACATATTTTTTTAATGGTCAAAACTTATTAATGAGGAATTTAATAGCAATACTATGACATGAAGATGTACATCACCTAATAAAATGTCGAAAATTTTAACGTTAAGTCGGAATTTTAATACGAAGTGTTGACCTTTGTGGACACAATATAGATCTTTTTATCTGTCCAAACACACAAAGGAGGACATTAATAATTTAAAAATAAAATTATAAAATTTATAACTGGGACTCAAAAAATGTTTTACATAAATATAGTGCAATTTATGCTTGGGTTTGCTAGTGTATATTATTTCGTTTAACATACATTACGAGTTTTGAGTAAATATCTCAATTTTCAAACAATAGAGCGAGAGAGTTTGTGAGTTCCATACAAATTTTTTTTTACGAGCCCAATAATTTCTGTACACAAGGGGACACGATAAAGTAAAAATTCTGACAAATTGTCTGTAATTTCTTATGACTATACTAAAAGCACATAATTTTATTTATGTTACGTACTGAAACCAATTCATACCTTTATTATAATTATTTTTACTATCTATTTTCAACAAAATCAATGCAACTTAATTTATGTTATATTTAAAAAATATTACATTTCTCGGGTTTTATGTCATATTGTTTTTCATATCCACCTCTTTGTAAATCTAGAATAATTTTAGTTAATATCATACTGTAATTAATACATTCTTGTAATTAAATGTATTAAATAGTTTAATCAACAATATTGAATGGTTTAATTAATGTAAGACATTAAATCATACGTTGGGATTCTTTACAAGATCAGTCCGGATATTATAATCTAATTCATTTAAATGAAAACTTAGCAACCTAGAGAGGATAATTGATTATCGTGATATCGGGACCTGGCTGTTATTTTTCATTTAGCTAAATAGTTTTAAGTCATGTCTGTAAATATAGTTATTTTGACACACCTTTTAAAATTGGTATCTTTTAATTTTTAATATCTACTTGATTTAAAAATATTTTTCTTTAAATGAACTTGGGAAACTGTTTTATTTTAAATATGTACTGTACTTCACCATTTTGAAAAGTCTTATAAATCAATAATTTTATTAACTCAATTTATGGCCACTGGTAATATGTATATCTGGTCTGGTATGCTTTTCAATTGTTAATAATGCCAGAGTTTTATTTCTAGCCTGGTGTTATTTCTAATTCACTCGCTCAAACTATACTCTTTTTGATTCCAGAAAATTTATTTGGATTTTGAGCTTTGTTTTCCAATAAATTAAGCTAAAGCCTTTTGTCTTTGGTGTTTATTATTTAAACACTATAAAGATTATAAAGGTTTCACAAAACTTTGTATGGAGAAAGACAATAGATTAATGTTTTCTATAATATAATTCTTTGGGATATTTTCAGATGATTAGCCTATATCATAGCATTAAAGAGGGTAGATTTTATCTCGATTGGTAGAAATGAACCACCTTCCCATTTTATTTGGAAAATTCGCTTACATATTATCACAAAATCGTCTAATGATATCATATAAAGCAGATTCTGCGCAAGGAAATATCCCATTACAACCAAATACAAATTTTTACACCATTTCTGAAGAGTTCAGTAGATCCTAGATTAGATATTTGCCCCAAAATTGTTATTTATTTATATAGCTCCGCGTCTTACTAGACTTTCGGGTTATACGCTTAAGTATTAATTAAGCTAACGAGTTAGGAATTGGGAGGGTTGGATTTAGAGTAGGTAAGCCTGCATTTGCGTGGAGGGAGAGTGTAAAACTATTTAATAACCCCTTCCCCCCAGTTCACCCAACTGAGATTCGAACGGGGTGGGTACCATTTTTTTTTTTTTTTGTGAAAATGGTGTAAGTATCCGTAGCTAACCATAAATAAAACAGATCCTATAAACTAGATTATTTTTAAATTATTGATATAGGTCATTAAAGTTAAAGAAGTTTTATAAAATTATTGAATATTATGTTGTTTCACCCCCTTGTTTTTGACTTTCAAATATTATTTTTCAATAGGTTATTACTTCTATGTCATTAATATTAATGTAATTATAAAAATTAAACATTATCTAACACAATAATAAATGTAGTTAATATTTTTAAATAATTATAATTAATATAATTTCTTTAAATTAAAACAAATATAGTAAACGATTCAATAATATTTTTTTTTAATTATTTGATATATCTTGTATAGCTAAAATATTATGAATGTAAAAAATTACAACTAAGCCATTACCAATATAATCTGGTACAAAAGCACCAAATAAAAATGTATGGATTAATATCCCACCACCAGTCCAATTTATAAATTAGTAATCCCAAAATTGGTAAAATGGACATTTAACTAACATAATGTTTTCAGAACGCTTCTACCATAAAATAAATGCTTGATGAAAAATAGTCCAAATAGTAAAATCACTATTTACGCTACCCGATTTAGTGGTCACGTGGTCTAAGGCGTCACTTTCACATTATATTGGAATTCCTTTGATAATAAGATCAGGGTTTGAATCACGTCCGGATGTAATAAGGTCTTTTTCCTATATTTTTCACCATTCTAACACCACTTAAATGGAGGTACACTTTTCTTAGATTTAGCATTCCTCATCCCTAGATGATTAGCATAGTTAGTATATATTATGCATATATCATGAACAGGTAATAAGACGCCATGCTAAAATTAATAGCCTGATTATATGAGCTTCATTGGGGTTTGTAGAATATATAAAAAATATTGTAAATAGTTTAAATGAAGAATAAATTGTATGTATAGTTAATTTTCCATCACAATTAATTAGGAAAAACAACAAGCAGCAATAATTGTTTAAAAATATGCTCAACAGAACTATTAACAGAATGATTTTGTACATATAAATTCACCTTTCTAGTTTCACCAGCAGCAACATTATTTATTATTTTATCATAATTAAAATTTTTAGAAATATATTTTTCAATTTCTGAATTGCCAGGGGCATCGACCCCTCTTGACCTATTGATGACCTTAAGCAATTTAATATTTTATTATCTTATTAAAACCTCGTTAATTACGCGTTTAAATTAATTTCTCATTTTCACATTTATAAAAAACAAAAAAATTACCTCGATGACGCCCCACTCCAGCTCTGTGTCTGGAGCGGCCGCCTCTGCTGCCCCCCTACCATCACTTACACAAAATCCGATATAATGCGAGAATGACTTTTAGAGTACGCTAATTTTTCTATATATCATGTACTTATAATATTCGAGTTTACTACCTGTTTTATATATTCATATTCGGGTTCGTTCTCTTTTAAATATGTTAATAT
This sequence comes from Timema douglasi, assembly GCA_901482245.1. Classification (NCBI taxonomy): domain Eukaryota; kingdom Metazoa; phylum Arthropoda; class Insecta; order Phasmatodea; family Timematidae; genus Timema; species Timema douglasi. The sequence continues at coordinate 118,452 of CABEEJ010002139.1, forward strand.
ATAGTTTTAAAGCGCTTTTAAATGGTTTGAATTATATTTATAGCTGGTACTAAGTAAATATGGGATACAGCTATATTTTTAAAACAGAATTCCTCACTTTACGCTGAGATTTCAAATGTTAAAAAAATGTATAATCTAGATTTTATATATATATATACAACCCCGGGGAAATAATATCTAGATGAATAATGGTGCTCTTTGGGAACCCAAGATATAAGATAGAGTCCCGAACATCAGACATTTAGTTCTATCCAACAAATAATTAAGTTATATAACGTGCTATTGGCGTAACCCCACCGCAAGGAAGAGAAGAAAGGATGTGAATTTAACTTCAATATCCAATGTCTTAAACAATGGCTTTTACACCTTGCATTATACAAAAAAACGGCCCGGATTTAATATTTGTAAGATACTGGGTCTGTAAACACTGAATAAATAAATAAATAAGTATACAGTATATAATAATAGTTGCTTTTAGATAAACTAAAATCCCTTATTTTGTTCACAAAATTAATATAATAGTTTTTTTAATTATTTCATAATTTATGCTGTGAAGAAGCTACTAATCCTTATTTCATATATAATCCACACTGTTATTTAATCATGACTTGTTTCGTTCCAGCCCCTCCCCTTGTTTCAATACTATCCGACCTTTAGGTTATTCTACATCCTGTCTGTCCCATTTAAACAGGAGAATCGGGACTTTTCTGTACTCATTTTTCACTATATTTTTGTAACAAAACCTAATACTTCAATTAAATTATCTTTTGGTAGTGATTAGTTGAATATTGCATTAACAATGGATTTAATTCGTTTGTTCGCTCAATTTATGGGTTGAAAACTGTTTTGCATCGATGTTTTTAATTTCAATTTCTTAATTATCATAACAGGTTTAGGATTTCCATAGTAGGCTTAGTATACAATGGAGAATTATAAAAATAATTGGCCACTTCATGTTCATCTTTGCAGACATTTGAGATGCTAATATGCTGATTATTTAAAAAGATATAATATTCAATGAAAGCGTTTTCTTTCTATTTATTTATTTGCCTTAATATATGGAACCATTAAGCTACTACCGCTATATTGGTTACGTGCAACTTTCTACGAAATATAGTTATAAATGTTCGTAAAGATAATTGAAAAAAATGACATAACGCGTAGCACAATCGATATTGAAAATAGGTCTAAAATTATTTTTATATATAACTGTTTGCGTTAAAGTAAAAACAAAAGCACCAGTAATCACGTAATTTAGTCTAGATTGGTTACGATGGTAAGATTGGTGCTCGAAACCCTGCTGAGTGATCTTATGGGTTTTTTATTTTCTTAAGTTCTACCAAGCAAGCATTATTTCTCTATATTACCCACACCCAAGAAATTGGCGTAAATATGTGGATAGCCCAAATAGGTAGTATGACGGGGAACATACACAAAAATATAATAAGATTCAGACATGTATTCAGTAATTTATCTTTCAAACAAACGTTTAAAATAATATCAATAAAATTATAAATAAAAACATAAGATCACAACGATCCTACCGTATACATTATTTATAATCATGAATCAATATTTAAATCAAGTCTTATAAATAAAAACATTGATATTGGACTCATATTAATACATTTAAATAAAATATGCCAAAAGTACAATTTATATAATTTATTTATAAAATAAATATAGCATATTTTGTTTTTGTTTTTGATCAATTTTATTTTCAATACTATTCTAAATCTTATTTCAAAAGAAAATAAATGGTACGGTGCACCGCACAGACTAGCTTTCATCTTAATATAAACATTTGCTAAAAACCTGTAAGAATTGTGAAACAAAATAATAGATCCATATATTGTTGTAAAAACAGTACATCAAATATAAATTAAATAATATACATTATTACTTACATAATTTATGTCATTAGGAACTAGGAACACCGTTACAGAAAAATTGAGGAAAGGGAGATACGTCTCTCTCTATCAAAGAGCATAAGAATTAAATTCATTTTCAAAGACCTGAGTTAAAAAGTATCTATTTATTCGAATATATCTTAGAAACTATTGGTTTTATAAAAACATATTTCAGATAAAAGATTGTTATCTTTAATAGTTTCACAGCTATATTATGATATAATATTTCGTATTTCAAATAGATGCGGATAAATGATGAAAATTGAAAATTTTCCCTATGTAAAGTACCCTCAAAATAATTTTCATGAGAAAATGAGAGATAACATCTTATTTGTTATGATAAACAATGTCCATTAATAAAATTTGATCTAAATCGATTAAGCAAATTTCGAGAAAATCGAATTTAATCTTTTTGCCCTTCAGTAAATTATCCCTAAATTTAGGGTTAGAGATATAAATCCAAAATTCCCTCCGGGGGACCTTATGAAAACCCTACATACCAAGTTTAAGCCCAATCGGTAAAATAGTTTCGGCTCTAGCCCAAGGTACAGACAGACAGACAGACAGATGGCATTGTGAAAACCACTTTCGTGGTGTCAGTAGGTCATGAAACGTCAACTTTCATCAAAATCTCTAGTTCGAATTTTTTGACGATCACAATAATGTTTCTCTGAGGTGTCGAGAGAAAGTAAAAATTAGGATTTGATTATAGCTTTGTCCTTTCCATCGCCAGCAAACTAGATTATAAGATCTTGTCGTTTAGTTAGCGTACCTGCATATGCGCGCTACCTTACTAACGTTATCAATCCCACTTGGTTTATTTTAATATAAAGTATTTGAAGAAATTTAAAAAAATACGTGATCACGTATAAATTACTTCTTTCTTGTTGTAAAATCTATGTATTAAAAAGTAAGCTTTCTTGTTGTCAATCGCATAATCCCACGAAAGAAACAGAAACTAAAGTATGTGTGACTATCTAATGCAAACCTTTATGTTATTCAGAAAAGTAATTCTATTTTTTTATATTTCACCAACTTTTCCTTATTCTCGCACCATTTTCTTTTTCTTTCTTTTTTTTTTACTCAACCGCAACTCCAATCTTTCGCTGTCGGTGTCTCCATCTATATGCAAATTGAATGACATAACTTCTTCAACCTTGTTCCTGGATCCCCATGAAGTAAGGTATCCCTATTGATATATTTCAACAAGTATTTGGAGTGAGTTGTTGACAGCGTGATAACCACAAGGCTTTCATTGGTTCCAAATTGTTGCATTTTAAGCTAGAAAAGAGCATTATCTCAAAAATGTACATAACCACGCAAAATATCTTAATAGGAAAACTGAAGTAATAGTACAAAATATACTAACAATGGTTTCTTGACCAAATTTAAGAATGAAGGAAATAGTTACATTGTTCCTAGCTATAATCAATTCAAAAAACCTGTTTCCATTACTTTTGAATTATAGCCCAAATACAAAACACAGATATCTAACGCAAATAACTGGATCACGAAGGGTAACTTTAGCTAGCTTTAAAATATCCTTTATCTTTTATTTAACTGTAATAACTAATAAAATTATATTTAAATATCAGGCACAAGCAACATAAATCTTTTTTGGGGGATTTTTTTAAAGGTTTTTAATAAGCTGTTTTGAGTAATTTGCCATCTTAGTGTGTTATTTTCTTTATTAATAGTCTATGTTCTAAATGTATTTATACTTTGCTCATGTTAAGGGTTAAATTATATTTATTGTAATGGTCACTAATTTTAATTATCTTTTAAGATTGAAATAATATTTATGAATTTATTCAGCGTTTACATGAAAAAATAATTAATTGGATAAGAATAAACTACTCTTTTTTTTATGAACAATACGTATAACTATATTAATTTATGTTCGGTTTGTTTTGATTTAAAAACTACATATTTAAAGCAATGATTATTTGGTTCACGGATCACCTTGGTTTGTGTTAATCATTTGACACCCGTGAAACTATTTTAATAAAATGGATGTG
>CABEEJ010002140.1:0-23686 GCA_901482245.1 Timema douglasi
GTCAGGGTGGCTGACTACAGGACTATGGTTATATCCTATCTATCTCCATTGCTGAGTGATCAAGGTGGCTGACTACAGGACTCTGGTTATATCCTACCTATCTCCATTGCTGAGTGATCAAGGTGGCTGACTACAGGACTCTGGTTCTATCCTACCGATCTCCATTGCTGAGTGGTCAGGGTGGCTGACTACAGGACTCTGGTTATATCCTAGCTATCTCCATGGCTGAGTGGTCAGGGTGGCTGACTACAGGACTATGGCTCTATCCTAGCTATCTCTATGGCTGAGTGGTCAGGGTGGCTGACTACAGGACTTTGGTTCTATCCTAGCTCTTTATATGGCTGAATGGTCAGGGTGGCTGATTTTAGGAATCTGGTTCTATTCTACCTATCTCCATGGCTGAGTGGTCAAGGTGGCTGACTACAAGACTCTGGTTCTATCCCACCTATCTCCATTGCTGAGTGGTCAGGGTGGCTGACTAATGGACTCTGGTTCTATCCTAGCTATCTCCATGGCTGAGTGGTCAGTGTGTCTTACTATAGGACTCTGGTTCTATCTTAGCTATCTCTATGGCTGAGTGTTCAGGATGGCTGACTACAGGACTCTGGTTCTATCCTACCTATCTCTATGGCTGAGTGGTCAGTGTGGCTTACTACAGGACTCTGGTTCTATCTCAGCTATTTCTATGGCTGAGTGGTCAGGATGGCTGACTACAGTACTCTGGTTCTATCCTACTTATCTCCGTGGTTGAGTGGTCAGATTGGCTGACTACAGAATTTTGCTTCTATCCTACCTATTTCCACGGTTGAGTGGTCAGGGTGGCTGATTTTAGGAATCTGGTTATATTGTAACTATCTCCTTTGTTGAGTGGTCAGTGTGGTTTACTATGGGGCTCTAATTCTGGTTCAGAGTTTGCTAGCTAAATGGGATGAGGAGTGTTATCGTGCTACATGAAATGGAGGCTTGCTGAGGATATAATTCTTGACATTGTTTGCCTACAGAAGGCATAAACATATACAAGGAAAGTACTACCACGCCAATGATTGAAAAAGTCATAACCTCTGGTGTGACACCAATGAGTGCCGTTATTGTGTTCAACAGGCATAACAGTGACGACACTAAACCAGTTCAGTGTGTGAAAGGTGATATTTGTAAAATTAAGATCTGAAGTTAGCAGATGTATGTTAACGAGCATGTACTTCCACTATCGGGAACCTATCGAACCATACTTGGAAGATATTGTAAGAATTAAAGATACATACCCAGGAGTACTGATGATATACACTGCTGACGTGAACACCAAGTCACCGATGTGGTAAAGCGAAAGGACAAAGCGAGATAATCAAGGACGGGCCTCCAGAAGACTAGATCAAAGATGATTAGCCCCCTTAAGAGTTGATAAACGCCCTGCTGCTTGAGGTTGTGAGCCAGCCCAATAACCCACCGACGCGACCTCCAACATTGATGTCATCCTATGTAACATCGAAGCCATAGGCCCTATCCATGGATGGAGGATTGTGGACAACGGTACTATCAGTGTCCACAACCTAATTCTCTTTGAGCTTGCCACTGAGAGAGAAAACTGATAAAGGAGGAATGTGGCTAAGGAAAATAGGTGACGGAAGTGTATAATATCAGCTTGGGGGACTAGAACAAGTTGAGGAGGGAATTGGTACTACCGCAGCCAGTGTCGCTGGGGGACAGTGTGAACCAGAAGGCCAAAGAAGCCATTAGGATGGCTAGGCCACTGTGGAAGGAGACCACCAAAGTAAACAACAAGCTGGGGGGCGAACTCTTGCAGAGATTGCGTGAGGAGGCAAGGAGAAAACGAAAGAGATATAAAATATACTTATACCCAGTAGGAAGAACTCTTCTACTGAATTTATACAGAAAGAGGCATTTTAAACTGGTTTGGTGGAAGTCAAGAGAGAGAGAGAGCTTGGAGAAGTCCGTGAGAGGGGATCTACTTACAAACCCACGGGTAGTTCCATTTAGAGTTGCTACTGGGAAGATACGTGCCCCAACTTTAATCTAAAAAATGCAGAAACCTGTTGGTAGTATTATATCCTGCTGGGAAGAGTCAGCAAAACTTATAATAGCAACATTGCTTCCTGACAACGACAATAAAAAGAAGACTGAAGAGCATCTATGAATAGGACAGCAGATGATCGAAAACTAAGAAAACACTGAAGTGGACCCATTGACCCAGGATTAGATTAATAGCCTCAACGAAGATGAATAAGGCACCTGTACCAGACGGGATTAAAGTCGAGGTTCTGCAGGAAGATAAAAAATATGTTGCGCCTTACATAGTTCAACTCATGAATGTGTTCCTTGTTCAAGGAAGAGTCCAAACATCTGGAAGCAGATTGAGGTAGTCATTTTGAACAAAGATTAAGACAAGGATCCACAACTACCTAAGTCATACAGGCCCATCTACCTGTTAAACATCGGCAGTAAACGGCAGGAAAATATGTTGTGCGCTAGACTTTAGAAGCATTGATGAATAGTTGGCAAGCATCAACAACAGTACAGCCTTAGGAGGGGCAGATCATCAGAAGACCTACTATTTAGAGCTATGGATCTAATTGATGGCTCAGCAAAGAAGTGCACCGTAAGGGTATTCGTGGACATCTCTGGCGCTTTCAACAATTATTTGTGGTGGCCAGCGCTGTTCAAGAGGATGAAGAAAGTTAAATGTCCTAGAAGTTTCCACAGGAGTTTTAGAGACTACTGTAGCTACAAATATGCCACCCTGAGATGCTCGGGAATATCCCTAGATAAGAAGTTGATCAAAGGATGCCCCCCAAAGATCAATGAATGGGCCTTTCTTCTGGGATATTGTGCTAGGTCCTGATTTTCTGGAGATAAAGATACTCCTTGAAACAGCGGGACTGGTGGCCTTCGTGGATGATTTACTAATTAAAGTAGAGGCTGACTCTTGCCCACTTATCTATTGCTGCTATATTTAATTGATGTGTCTATCTTTGTTAAATAAAACTTTACTGATTAGTCTGATTGATTTACTTCAATTTATTTAACAAAGTTTAACTGTATATACTAAGCATGGACAAGCTCTTAAGACCTGAATGACTCAATATCGATCGTAAATCTACTACGGCTGGAAAAGAATGTAATCACTGGCACAAAAAATTTCTGAATTTCGTAATGGCTCATCAAGTGAATGAACAAGAAATACTACTAATTCTAATTAATCATGTGTCACCATTTATTAACTATGCATACATGAGTGAATGTGGAACATTTAACAAGGTCATTTATGTATTGCGAAACGTTTTATTTAAAACCCGTTGATGAGGTTTTTGTTCACCACAAACTCACCAACAGGAATCAGCAGTTGGTGAAACGATCACGTGGTATTTAGAATCCTTAAAGCCTCCAAGCAAATACTGTAACTTTAAAGCTGTCACTACAGACATTAATCGTAGTAAATGTATTAGAGATGCTTTCATTGCTGAGTTACTTGAGTTTAGCATAAGGCAGAGACTCCCCAAAAACCCTAACCTCAACCTACATTACGCTTCCTCTCAATCAAGGTCTCTAGAGTTGGAAAGATGCTCCCGTTAATACTATTCACTATAATGACCCTGCCGATCGTGATTCGTCAGGAGAAATAGTTGCTGCCACGCATTGGATATATTATTTCTGCAATCACAATTATCAAAAGAGGAGCATATGTCCAGTAAGAGACGTCATCTGTCTGTAAACATTGATCCAAGACTGGGCATTATGCCAAATGGCCCTAATGGCCTCTATGTGTTGGCGAGGTCTATACAATCCAATAATAATAATATGCCAAAGTTTGCAGGAGTAAACAATATAAATTCCAGGGAGGTATTACTATTGTTTCAGGCTGCGTTGCTTCTACTCCAGCTTGTTTGTTGAAAGATATTATAGCAGTTGGCGTGAATGGTTCTACGTCACATGTTTTAATCAAAACAGGGAGCTCTAACAGCTTTATATCTGAACTAGTAGCTAGAAAATTAAACATCCCTATTGCTTCTAGTAAGTAGTAGTAGTAGTTGATACAATGGCTTCAACTTCATTGAATTCTTCTGTCAAGGAGTCTGTCAAGTAGATCTTTCATTCATAAAGCACCACTACCCTAAAGTTACTCTAAACGTCCTACAAGATCTCTGTTCAAACATCACTCTTGGTCACAATGTATTAGGCCGTTATTCGTCTATTGAAATAAAATGTGGTTGTTCTGAAGATCGCCTGAAACTATGAAGTCTAGCTGTCACTAAGGTATAACTAGTATGATTATTTCTGAATCTCACTCCTAATTTAAAACCCATTTTTATAAAATCCAAGCGACATTATGCGTTTGGTGGTTAAATTTATTGAAATAGAAAAAGATCGACTTTTAAAAGAGGGTATCATTGAAGAGAGTTTTTCGCTTTGGAAGGCTCAGGTCTTGGTTACCCAGACAGAGAATCACAAGCGTAGGATGGTAGTTGACTATCCACAAACAGTAAATAGCTACATGAAACTTGATGGGTACCCATTGCCATGAATCGATGACATAGTGAACAAAGTAGCTAACTAGGAAGTATAACACTTCATCAACCTGCACAATGCCAGCACCAGATTCCTATATGTGAAGAAGACAGACCACACACTGCGTTTGAAGCATACGGCTAGCTTTGTCAAGTCAAACTAACACCAGTCAGTCCACGCAACAGATTCGCGTGTTTTCAAAGGAAAATGGATCAAATCATCTCTTCTGAAGGAATAAAAGACACTTTCACCTATTTAGACGACATTATGATCTGTGTCAGAAATCAACGTGACTGACTAGAGCTTCAGCAATTTTGGATGGGATACCTGAGCCAAGGACAAGCATTACTAAGTGAAACATTAGAATAAAAGACAGAAACTGGCCCTAAGGGGAAAAAAAGTGGTGTACACGATACTTTAGTTTATTCCGCAAAGTATTACTACCACCACATAATATAAAGCTTGGTTCAGTTAAAAAAAAAACTTTATCAAGGCCACGAATAAAGATGGCCCCAGTTTGTTTATATATAGAGCAGAAATTACCCCACTTAGATGAGGCAAATATAAAAGAAGGGATTTTTGTTGGTGCCCAGATAAGGTAACTTACCACAGATGAAACTTTTAATTCTACTCTCAATGAAGTTGAACTACCAACTTGGAGGTTATTCAAAGATGTATCCAGAAATTTCTTGGGAAACAATAAAGCAATCAACTACCAGGAGATCGTGGAAAAACTCCTTCGGTATTATTAAATACTGGGGTGCAATATGTCACTAAAGATTCATTTGTTACACTCACATTAATTGGATTTTTATTTTCACAAAATTTTGGTGAAGTTAATAACGAACATTGAAAGGGTTTTCACCAAGAAATTGATGTAAAATGGATTAACGGTGGGTACCACAGAAAGTAGAGTGTTAACATGCTGGCAGATTATTGTTGGATTCTTATCACGGATGTGCCCGAGAATAATTACAAATGGAAATCATAGGCTTTTTTTTAAAATTATAAATATTAATAAGTAATATTGGTTTCATATGTAAATAAAATATAAATAAGCTTTTTAACCAAAGATGATATAAATATTTTGAATAGATATCTGTAACCAGCATAATAAACAGTCCAAAAAGATATATTATCATACATAAAGAAATACTTATTTAAATTGTCTAACAGTGTAATTAGTTATTTCCAGCCAATGTTTACAATAGAGAACCTTCTACTAGCTGTCCCTTACCTACACTCCCACCGTAGATGAGCTATAGTGCGACAATATAAGATTTTAAGGAATTCATCTTGTAAGCGAATATTAAAATAATAATTAATTAGTTTTAGCTAGTAGCATATACAATGAATGGTAAAATTTTTAAAAAAAACGTATTTTATTTAAGTTTTTATAAGTATAGGTGGAACCCCTCCCCCAAAATTATGAGGGTCTATAAATTTACAAGAGATGCCCCCCTATCCCACCTTTATATGGAAATGACTGCACTGATGGGCACGCAGTATAAAGTGTAAAGCTCACTAAGTTACTTGGGTTTGGAGTTACCCCCACGGGGTTTAGTACGTCAAACCCCATACGTAGTTACGGTACGTAAGCCTATTTCAATTTTCATCTTTATATTTTTATTAGTTCATAACGGCCCAAACTGGTGGTCAAAGCGTCCAAGGCGTTACACTCACAATAAATAAACATATATAGGCCTATATCAGGTTTCCTTAGCTAAGTATTAAAAGATTTTTAAGTTTCCTAGGTCTTGAGCTCCCCGCATAGGTCTATAGACGGCATGAGGTAGGGCCTATAAGGCGTTAGGCTTTGAATATATCATGTGAGAGTAAAAAAAACCACCCGAGTTGCATAGGTACTTTCAAGTTTCCATAAGTGCTTACTCAAAGTTTCTTGATCCGTAAGTTACAGTATCAAAACACAAATATACATTTATTTGCTTATTATGTCCTCCGCTACTATAAGGTTCATCTTCCTTTTAGAATGAGAATTCATAAGGTTGTCTGAATATTTATCAATATAAATGTAATATGAATTCAAATTAAATTGGGATCTTATCTGTGTATTCTATAATTGGTGCTAGCATCATTAGATTCAAGGGCAATAACCGTTGGTCCTGTAGTTTAGTACGTCATTCCTACGATAGGTGTAAAACATAAATAAAAAACATGCCCAAAATACATAACCTCAAGTTGATAATAATCAACAAAATAAAACTGAGAAATTATATAGATTACTTATGTTACTTAAACTCTAATAAGAAAGGTAAAGAGTAGAATTTTTTTCGGATGCATTATTTACTACAGTTTGAATATTTCGTAGTGTATTGAGATTTATTTTATATTCTATAGAAGGATCATTTTAAAGTTACTTACCTATTTTATTGTTGCTAATAATAAGGCGGTAGATTTAATGTTGATTACATGTTGTTTCAGAATCCTGTGGCCCACTGCTGGTCTGAGCCAATCCACCACAAGCGCAAGTTTTGCAATGTCTGTCGCAAGAGGTTGGAGGACAGTTTGTCCATCCATTGTGAGAGTGAGTACTTCATAAACTCGGCGTGCACTTTTATACACAGGCGCTTGTGAACACCTCAGCAGTATTTATCTCATTTATTAACATAGTTCGAGTCTTTAAGATTTAATACATTTTTAATAATTCAGGCATAAAGTAATTGTGGATCTGAGCGGATTAACCTATTTAAGCTAAGAATCCCGGGTTCGATTCCCGGCATAGTCGAACCATTGATTATTGGTAAAATGTGGGTTTACCCTCTCACGATGATGAGTTAGTGGCTGGAGACTGGATGTTGTGCCTGTCTTAGTCTCAAGTTAGATAGTTATGAGGCCTATGTAGCTATGGCAGGTCTAGCAAGCCGGTAGTGGAAAATATATGGCTTGGACGAAGAAAAAAAACTGACCCAGCCCACAGGCTTTAAACAGTATTGGATGTAAAAAAAAAGTTCCCAGTCAAAAGCAGCAACTATCCTGTTAAACTACCATTTAGATAAAGGACACATAACATCGTTGGCTCTTGCCCATTGATTGACTGACTGGAATCATTGGACTTGTTGATGGTTCTCATAATGGTAGGGTGGGCGAATACCGGTTCTTGTCCACTTTCGGGTATCTCTAGTTCTTATGGAGAGACCCTTGCTGGGTATTACCAACATCTGTTAGTTTGGGAGAATTGAATCTGTAAGTAGGAGTTCCGTTTGAGTTGACAATCAACGCCATGTGAAACACCGTGTGAAAGTTTCTGACCATGCATTAGGCTTACACATGGCAAAAAATACCCCGGAGTGGCAATTTAGGTTCCAGTAGTTTTGTCACTTTTCATTACAGAAATACTTTTATGTGTGAATTTGTCACTGAATATTTTTTACTGGTTTTCTATGTCACTAATTTTTTTCGTCACTGATGGACACGCGTCATGAGGGCTATTTCCTTACAGAGATGTTACTTTATTTACCTTTATTATGAATAATTACTTAACTAATTTGACCAACAGTTGTATGTATCCTTGGGAACACAATACATAGTCTACAACTATTGAATATAGTTAGCATAATTATTAATGACAAAAATCATCCGTGGTCAGATGTGTACACCGGTCAGGGAAAATATTTATTTCAGACATGAAATGTCTGTATTGCAAATTTATCTTTGAGATGCAATGTCGCAGCGACAACTTTTATCTGTGTGACGAAACGGTCTCTTTACCAACGTTCAGGGACAAACTGTCCTGACCCTGTTCCATCCCTGTGGAATTTTCAACAAGATATACTCTAGAAGTGACTTGTTTCAACCTAGTGACTGAAATTACCCTTATCAGTGGTAGCGTGTACTAAATGTCAGTCACCTCAAGTCAGTGCTACCAGTGACGGGGAGCTATATAAATAATAGATTGTTAGTATTTTTTTTCGGCCAAGCTTAACAGAAGGCAATACTATATATATTTTAGTACCGCGTCTTACTACCCGGTTGGGGTAGTACGCATATTCACTAATTACACTAATGGAATGGATTAGGAATGATAAAGGTTTAATTGAGAGAAGCTGCACCCACATTTGCCTGGAAGGAAATTGTAAAACTGTTTAGGAAAAAAAACCTCTCAATGCACCCAACCGGGATCGAACCCCTGTCTACCCATCTTCAGCTGTCTAGTCCAACACGAGAGAAGTGCGTTAGACCACGCGGCCACCGAAGCGGGCGGCAATACTATAAGCTACTCGTAAAATGTACAAATTGGTTTTTAAATGATGGATACAGAACAGTGCCTGCTACCTTATACATAGCAAATGCACAACCATCTAAAATTACTTTCCAAAACGTGACACATCATCACTAATAAATAAAAAATTCCCCGCCATTTCTGTGGTAGCATCATCTACAAGTCAAAACGTTGGTGTCAGTCCCCTTCACCCCACGCTAAAACACAGAGATGACTTAATCAGAAATTTGAGCAGTGCTGTAAGCTGTATATATTTTTGATGACTTAAAAAATTGATTCCGTTATCATAATATTCGTGTTAATCATTTGGTACAAAATAATTTTTATTTTCTAATTTTAATTTGAAGATTCGTTCCGTCCCTACCAACAATTAATTGCTAGCGACGCCTATGGTTTTTGAAACGTTCTCATCAATTAACTTAATGATAAATATGGAGTTCTCTAATGAGGTTTTGTATCATTTATGGCTAACAGATCCTCAAAACATCCAGAGGAGTACTGCTAACGTTAAGTACATCAGTCGATCCATACCAAATGGACTAATAGAATGCGTGGACTTAGTAAATAATAGATGGTGTAAAATACTAAGAAGTTTACCTCTAAATCCTAGGTTCTTTTCCATCCCAGCAGATGAAACCTCAGATGTAAGTAGGACTGATCAAATGTTATTTTGTGTGTACTAAAGTTGTGTTAGAGATAATGTGCTTCTAGAACATTCATGAACTTTCTCCTGTTACCGACTGGCATCCACGATTTTTGTTTAATTTTAGTTAAAAATACTTAGAGCCTATACAATAATAATGTTAGGTCAGGAGTATGGTAATTCAACTGTAATGAGCTGTTTTCTCCAGGTGGCTCAAAATTATAGATGAAATACGCAACCTCATGCCCTTTATGTTTGTTGCAATGCCCATTCATTTAACTTGGCTTTAACTGATGCCTGCAATAATACATTAATTATTATAAACTCCATGAGAACAGCTAGATAAGTTGAAGTTGGTGTATATTTAAGATATTAGCCCAAGTGCAATGAGATTTTATATGTAAAAATGATAACCCACATTAGCCCTCATGGCCATGTCTGAGACCATATGGGTGCAAAACTATGATTTAATTGCCAGGTTTCCTATCATGGATGCATTACAGGAGTTATAGGGATTACAGGAAACTTCTCAGAGATAGCATCTATTTTAGCAACAGTTGAAAAAGGACAATTCGTCACACCATTTAACATTTCACCAAAAGTATTCTCGATCGCACTGCCTCTGTGCAAGTAACGCCAACGAGTTCACAATGATTTTATTTCTGTTTGTGAACATGTATACATTGTGGATTATGTCCTTCATGCTAAGGTCACCAAAGTAAATGAGGAAATTTACAAGAGATTTGCATACTCTTAGGAAATGATGAGTAGAGCTTGATAATAAATGAAAAGCCATATGTTATTGAGAAGCAGTGCCATCGTGACAACGTAGTAGCATTCACTATTGAAAATATTTTAAAAAAAGTGTATATATTCCTTTCTTGGGCCATATCACGCATAATATCAGGTACTGGTTCTCAACACATACACCTTAACTGTTTTCTCCTAAAAATCAACCTCTAATCGAATAGTTGATACTGATTTAGAGTTAGATGAGTTTGTTAATTGCTACAGTGCTATGCTTCCCAACACACGTTCATGTTCATTTGAGCTCACTCCCTGTAAATCAAAATGGGGAAAGTGGATGAAAGAGACTGAATGTCAATTTCTATTGAGGTTCTTGTGAAGTGTAGTTTGTATTTATTTTTATAAATTAAAATGTATTGCAATGTTAGCCTTTATTAAGAGCCCCCCACACGATCACAATCGGTCCAGCTCTCAGTTCTGACATATCAGTCTAAACTGATCTGTTTGGATTGACGTGAGGATTTGCCCATAAAAGGTCATCCCAATTATCAGTTAATATTGATCAGTCCAAGCTGATCAGTCTGAACTGAGATGAAGCTTTGCATACATATGGCAGACTGAAATAGCTAGTAGTTGGTGATGGACGTGTTTTTGTGCCGTTTGTGTTTGGCTTTGATATGGAAAAACTTTTGTGTGTTGAAATTGCAATTATTGTTAGAAAGCGGAGATAAAAAAGGAAATTCAAAAGAGAATGTTGGGTGAAGGATAGGCTACTAAAGCGAGGACAGTATTCTTATATTAATATCCTGTAAGAGCAAAAATACATTTTGCACTAATGTGTATTCGATACGATTTAGCACTTAACTTTATTGGTCTATTAGCTCAAGGCTCCTTCACCATAACGCTCAAATTTGTGTTGTTTCAGCTTTAAAGGTAGATGCCATTCAAGATCGGGTTTATCTACAAATAAAATTACGCTTGAGCATACTTACTTACTCTATGGCACTATAAACTCGAACGTTAATTGCTGTACTTACATAAGTACACTACTTACCTCTCCCTATCTTGAGCTAGTTCTATCCAGTACACCTCATTACGCCCTCTTTCTTCCAAGTCCAATCTATTTTATCCTCCCAACTGCGTCTAGGTCCACCCAATGTTCTCTTCACATTGGGCTTGCCAGTCAATACCTTGAAGGCAGTTCTAGTTTTTTTCCATTCGCATTGAATGTCCTGCTCACTGTAATCTGCGAGACTTTACCACCCTAACAATGTCCGGTAATGATTTTGGAAAATAATAGTAATGAAAAGAGAATGGGCTACGCTTTACACTATGCAGGATTAGCTCAATAAAACATGCTGCTGTTGTATTTTCTTTCGAGTAGAAATAATGAAATTTTAGTTTTGTTTCTATTGAAAAATCAACACTAAAAATATGATTATTTGAGGTAACATTTGAGTAAACTATTTATCAATTATTTATGTATGTTTTATGTGTAATTAAGGTTCTAAGATTCTAGTGTTTGTAATAATAAGATTATTTGCTAATAAGATATGTTAAAATTTATTAAATATTGTTGCTATAACATTAAACAAAAATACTATCAAAATAATATTTGCTTATATTTGTTTGATAAATGCTTTTGTATCTCCTTGCTCTGTTTAAAATTTGAGTCCTTGGTTCCTTTACAGTCAATATACTTCTAGACTCCTGTCTTCATTCGTTTTTCCAGTCCCACTCCAGTCTATATCCTCCTACGTCCAACCCTGCTTCGTATTTTCTTATAATAGTTACTCTCTATTACATATCCTCCAAAAGCCTTCCTTGTTTCATATCCTACCTATTTTAATTAAATTAATGTCAAGATACCAACAACAATATTTGGGAGCAATCGTTCTTTGGAGTATTTTAAGTATAAATTAATTAAAATTTAATAAAGACCGTTATAATAGATTTTTAGAAAAGTATCTTGTATTTGAACATTGAGGAACTAAACCTTGTTTTTTTAAAATTACTGTTGCTTCTTATAAGGATGTATTCAAACCATACATATTAAATAATACTAAATAATATGTTACAGATAATTTTACCTAAGGGCACCACCCACTTGAAGGGAAATGTCCTCTCGCTCTGTATTTCTTATAAGAATCACAGTTATGAAACTTCAAACTCACTAAAACATTACTCAATTAAAAATACTACGGTGAGTTTATTAAAAAAGGACTTTATTTGTTTGATTAAGGCTAGATATGTGTTTCTTGACGTTTATTGCCGTTTTCGGGACTGCGACACTTCACTTGAAAATTTGTTTAAATTGAGCTGATTTCACCAATTAATTATTTTACTTTTTAAATCATAAAACCTAATAAATGTAATATTTTTAATTCCATGATCAAATTTTAATACCTTGTCACCTCCATTTTGGTGTGAACCAAATTTTGAAGTAACAAACTACTTAGGTAACGCGGGATTTCTGGAGATCCGCAACAAGTCTCAGCACCGGTAAGCGGACAGGTAAAGATAACTTTCTACTAAAAATACATACATATATGTAAAATTAAACGTATATTGCCTTTATGCACATATTAATTCAAGTACTCATACATAGGAACTATATTAACTTAGGGCAACAAAACTTAACACCCAATTCCCCAACACTAATATCAACTTCAGTGGTCGAATAGCCCAAGGCGTCACTCTCATGTTGGACTGGCCTGCTGATGACGGGAGTATTGGGGTTCGAATACCGGTTAGATTTACTAAGAGTGGATTTTAATAAATTGTTTCCCATTCTCCTTCCACGCAAACACTAGTAGATTACCTCTAAAATACTTACTTCCTTATCCCTACCACATTAGATTAATTATCAGAGGCCCATATGTGAATAAACCGAACAGGTAGTAGGACGTGGTGGTAAATAAAACCTTTGCTTGCCGAGTAGCAACAGAACGCATATTTCGACATATTAATTACTTTTTTGGTTAAAGTGTATAAAAAAATGTTGTTTTTAGGTAAATATATAGGACCTTCTAGTGAACAGCTTCACCCAAATATGTCACAATGTTGACTCACAAAGTATAACGTGTAAAATAAGGTTTTTATTTGTTAAAGCTAAGAATTAAATACTAATAATATTTAATACTTGGTGAATTCGCTAGGGCCTATAAACATATTATAATATAGTATAGCTATTCTAATTCATAGTTGTATAAAACACTTAGGCAAATTAATCACATGTGTAATTGAATCACATTAACCATTCCTGTTTTAGTAAATTTAATTATCAGCAACTGTGACGCCACAGATAGATCTACGGCATAAAACAATCTTAGTTATGATCATATCATTTTTTTTTCTTTTCCCTTAGCAGTCCCATTACCTGGAAATGAATCTTATACAAGTGAACCTTTGTAAACGCTGATCCACTGGGGATGGTCAGACTCCATTTTGCATACCTAGCTCTCTATCCTGTAACTGTATTGTACAACAGTGAGTTTAGTTTGGCGCGGTCTCTTCAACCGTATCGATCTGATGGTCGAGCAGGGGAGTGGGTCAACCTCTCCGGGATGTCATTTTCCCGGCATGCATCTGGAACATATTCATTGCCCTGACTACTGCTTTGAATTATTAGTGCGTTTCTTTTTATAAATAAATAAAACCTTAACAGGCTTGCAATTGAACAAAAAATGCTCGTTTTATTAATGTCCTATTTTTAAATTTAAAATGATAAGCCTGTTTTAAAAAACGAACGTTTAGCTACTTAAGGAACATTACTATATTTAAGAACTGTCGTTCACAAACACTATGTATTTTGGTCAAATAAAGTTACGACATTTCATTTTACACATAATATTCGTTTCTTCTTTCAAAATAGCTTGATCAGTTATTTGCTTTGTATTATATCTGACCTGTCGACAGTAACTCCGACTTAAATGATTCTCGGTGGCCAATAAATACTCTATGGCGAAAGGAAGAATAGTGTGAATATAGGCCTACATAATTTTTGTTTGTGATGTATTTATGTTACAGCATCCTGTAAAATAATTTAAATTATTAACATATGATGGAGGGGGATAAAACAATATGATATGTATTTAATACATTTATGTAACTTCTTAATGAGTTTGTATTAAAAACTGTTTTATACAAGTTAATTTTTAATTCGTAGCTTTAATAAATAAAATTATTCGACTACACAATAAAGTTTATTATTCAACACGCGACATGTTTTGGTAGATTTGTGCGTTAGGTGTCTTATATGATCACCTAAAATTAGATTTTAAAACATTTAAATTATACACAAAAAAAGTCAAAGCGTTATTTAGGAAATGTATATTATATCTACATTATTATAGAGACGTAATAGTGTTCAAAATTTTATAAATTATAGAAATTAATTTAATACATGCATAATGTTTTTCATTCACCTCATGTTAATAATTTTAAAAATAGGAGAAGATGACAAAATTAGCGAATTAATGAATATACTCAAATTTTTTAAAGTTGTATCATCTCATGGGTCTTCTTCCTTTATCAATGAGTTCATTCTTTGATTTTGTAACAAAAATTTCAAATGCGTGAAAGGTGATTGGATAATAATATTGTTGAATAACATAATATTATAGTAATGTTGTATTGTATATTATTTTACCATTGTTGTGTTGTACACTCGAACTACACTAATCATTTGTAATTAAATGTAAATGGAAGAATATGATGAAAAATGACAGTGGATTGACTCAAATCACCAAAATATTATTTTATAGGCAGTGGTGGATTTAAAAAATTTCCTTCCCTAGGCACAATTATAATATGCGCTCCCCCTTTTTTTCAGAGGGTTTTAGGAGGTTTTGAAGGAAAGAGATGTTGGGGGGAGAGCGGGGGGTGGAATTTTAGTATTCGAGAGAAGATTTATATGAAATAAAATCAGGCGTACACGTCATAAACGTAGTTAACTAATTATTAAAAATAAAATATAAAAATAATGTTATCCAAAATGTGCCGCCCCCTAAAGCCGCCGACCCTAGGCCCGTGCCTAGTGGGCCTATAGCATAAATCCGCTTCTATTTATAGGAACATTCACTGGTATTTACTTAGAGGATAGTAAACCCCAATAAAGGGGGAAAAACCTAAATGCAACACGGTTGTAACTGAATTAAGGCCTACTGAATAGGAATCCTCTGCATTAAGTTATCCCCTTGGCCAACCGTGTTAGTATTGTTGCACCACATCTAGTCTAATTAATGCCTGCCAATAATGCATTTGGAACGTCTGCAAACAAGTTTATTCAACCCTTACCTTGTATGTGAAAGAGATGTTAAACCAAACAAGGCATTTCATTATACAATCGTTGCAGCACATTATTTATATTGTTGCTCGTATTGTTGATATTTTTGAAGTTCTTACATTCAGATTGATCGCCTTTGTGATCTAGTGGTTAGAATTCCTAATAACATATCCAGAGGTCCTAGGTTCAATCCCCGGTACTTCCAGAGTTTATCTATGAAGCAGTGGTTCTGGAACGGGGCCAACTCAGCCTCGTAAGGACAAATGAGGAGCTACTTGAATGAAACAGTAGTGGGCCCGGTCTATAAAACTAATATTAACGACAATGGGGTTCATTGTGCTGATAATATGACACCCTAAATCCGCAGAAGTTGGCAACGCCTTCCCTAGCAGGCAGAGGCCGTTCGGTCTGTATAGCTCGATTGCTGTTTGACGCCATAAAGGTTTTTTTTTACATTCAGATTATTGTAAGTATAATTTTAGCGCTTAAAATAATAGTATTGTTTATATAGTTTCACTGGTTAATAATTAAAATGGTTAATTTTAATTTATTTACTGTTGGGATTGTTACAGTGTTCCCAACCATGTCTATTGATGCATATTTCTACACAATAATTTATCATTAATGTATTGTTAGTATTGTAACAACAATATTATTGTTGCTATATCATTGTAATGAAACATTGTTGTTGCAGTCTGTGAGTACTTCGTGCACGCGGATTGCCAGGACTTTGCCGTGGCCGACTGCAAGGAGAACGCGACTTACCTCCCTGGCAAAGACCTGGCGACTGTACACCATCAGCACCATTGGCGCGAGGGGAACCTTCCCTCCAACACCAAGTGCGCCATGTGCAAGAAGACGTGCTGGTCGGTGGAGTGCTTGTCCGGCATGCGCTGCGAGTGGTGCGGGATGACGGTACGTACCTTCAGTTCTTCACTATTACACTCTGACATCATCTCACGAGCTAAACGTACCTTGACTCATTACACTATGGCTATATTGCACGAGCTATACGTAGCTTGACTCGTTATACTACGACGATAGCTTGCGAGCTAATGCAACAAAGTAAAGCAAGCCTGATAAATATCTGGGCAAAGAAAGTGTACAAACTCACCACTTTCAACATTGATTCAAATCAGTAATCGCTCATAATAAATTAAGATAAACTGACCAACTAAAAGATAGATGAATAATGATGATATTTGTTCATCAATTGTTTGTTGAAGTCTACAAATCAACGGTAGCCGTAGTAGTGTCGCAAGTTATTTAACCAGAACGTTTTGAGACTGAAAAAAGTTTTACTCCAAACAAGCCAAGAAACCCACTAAAAAAAAGTTGCACAGTGTTTTAATATAACCTGTCACAACGGCTAAGTTTAAAGAAAAGGGAAAAGCATATTTTATCTGTTCAACTAAATATATAATTCTTGTTTTATGAAAATAATGATCTTATATTTTAAACATTATTTAATTATCAGTACTAAATTATTGGTCTACTAACAATAAACGGCAGTTTGTTTTTAATACATCTCAATTTTTTTTAAATCCAATTAAGTTAAGCGTGCAAACAAATTGTATTCGTTGAATGTATATACTCAGAGAACATGACAGCAAATGAAATAAAGACTATACGGGTGATTAAAACTTAGCATCATATCTCACCGCTAGAAAGCACTAGTTCGATAGTTCTACTCAGTTGGGAGGGGGTCATAATAGCTTCCATCTATTCTTTCTTTCATGGTAGCTTTTTGAAAATAAAGACAAAATGGAAAGCTTGGTGACCACCAGAGAAACATTTACTATGGTTTGAGTAATACTTGCGGGGATATATTTGTTATTAATTAAAAACCGTCAGTTTAGTTCGCTATTCCAAATAATCCTTGTATCTATGTTATACATTCAATGTTTCATCTGTGTTAAATAGCTGTCTCCTCAAATTCACAATAATAAGATGAACTTTTCATTCCCCCGTGACAGAGTCACGCAATCTGCTACAGACAAGTTCCGGGTGACTGCACCTTTGGGAATCTAGAGCCCATCTACCTGCCCCCTCACGCGGTGTCCATTCCCCGGACCGAGGTACCCATGGAGGCCATCATAGGAGTGCAGGTCCGTCGCAAGGAGACCATGTCACGTGAGTGTGTGCCCTATACACGTATTACTGTCAATTCATATCTTGTAACTATATCATGTCTGTTACTATCACTGTAAGTTCATTGTAGTTGTATAGTCTGTCACCCAGTCACCATTAAATTCAATTCATATCTTGTAACTGTATCATACTCTCACGTCCGCTGGACGGAGAAGACAATCGTGGAAGACTCTACCACGTGAGTTTTTACTCTCTTAGAATCACCGCCTGGTGATAACTGACTGATTTGCTTCCCGTGTCTGCAAAATGTTCGAGGTGACACTGAAACTTCACATTGAATCATAGAAAGCTCTTTGTTAAGGATCAGCCTTCAAATGGGAAAACCCCTTCACATGTTAAATAACTTAAGATACTAAAATGTTGCTACTTGAGCCAATGCATCATCACATTATACACTCAAAAATTTAGATATACCAATATTTATCTGTAAAAGCCCCAACATTCCCACATAAGAACAAAAGCACTTAACATTAAAAGTTCAACATTTCAACAGAAAGTACAGCGCTTACAAGCAGTGGCGGCTCGTGTATAGGCACTGCGGAACTGCAGCACCCCCTATTTCCACTTGGCATTATCGATAACATTTAATATAATGAGTCCTATTTTTTCTTTAATTTTTATTTTATTTTTCTAGTACAATATATATTCCTTAAGCTTAATGTCAGTAGTTCAGTAGCCATCCTCCAGTTTATGAAAAAGATACAAAAATCTTTGTATGGAACTGTACGCTTCACAATGCCAGCGACGTGGTGTTTGACTGTTGTGCGCATGCACACATAGGAAGGGGGTGGGGAGAAAGGCGGGACTGCCAGGTAGAGAAAGCACTGTTGCTCTCGCAGTGCCGGCTCTGGCGTGATGGTGGAAGGAAGCTTTTTTTACTTAGCGTGTGTTGTGCTTAAAAACCGTGTACCATATTCTTGAATGTGATAAAGTGTAGAAGAGTGCAGAATTAGATTACTATTCTGATTCCAGCTATTATATTTGATTTTTTTTTCAGTTATTTTATTTAACAGAAAGATTAAATGCGCTTGCAGTACTTTCAATGGAAAAAAATTTCCACAATCGTCATCCTGAGATCAAGGAGAAAATTATTGAACTTTTGCGCAAATTAAAACAAGAAGAATGGATTTTATTTTTAAATGAATAAATCAAAATTGAACTGTAACAATTTAAGTTAAAGCAGGTAAAATAGTTTGGGTTTTTTGTTAAGATTTTATCAAGTTCGTGAATAAATTTTCTTTCTATATATGTTTTTTTCCTTTAGACAATTTTAAAACAAAGGCTAAAAATTTTCTGGAGCAGCACCCCCACTAATTTTAGCTACCAGCCGCCACTGCTTATAATATATAAAAATCCAACACAGAGACAGTAAAACTTCCAGAAGTAGGTCTAGAATATAAGGATAGCATCACTTACCAGTAGACTCCCAAACATTTCAGCATAGAAAGAAAAACAGAAGTAAACTTCCTAAAACTGCAGCATAGGAATAGCAACCTTTTCCAGAAACCCTTCCAGCATTCCAAAATAGGGTCAGTAACAAAAAGGAAATACCACTTACCGTAGACTCGTCAACATACCAACATAAGGTCAACAACATAAAAACAACACTTACCAGTAAACCCCCAACATTACAAAATATAGTCAGCAACATAGAAACAACAATATTTACCAGAAAAATCCCCAACATTCCAATACAGGGAGAGCAGTACTTAGAAGTAGACCCTCAATATTCCAAAATATATACAACAATACTTACAAGTAACCTCCACCTTCCCCGACGTTTCAACATAGGGAGAACAATACTTAGAATTAGACCCTCTATATTCCAAAATATATTCAGAAAAATAGATACAACAATACTTACCAGTAACCCCCACCCCCTCCAATATTCCAACATAGGGACAACAATACTTAGAAGTAGACCCCAACATTCCAAAATATATTCAGCAACATAGAGACTACAATATTTACCAGTAAACCCCCAAACATTCCAACAAATGGAATGTAAAATTACTAGCAAACTGTCCAACATTCTAACACTAAGACAGCACGACTTACATGTTATCCCGCCCTAAATATTCTAATCTAGGGAGCAAAAACTGGTCAGTAAAAAGCTAAAGTATTGTGCCAAAGTAAGCATATACACGAACAATGTACTAGTTTTCAACTGAAAGTATGCCTCCGTCTAACAATGCTTCTTTCATTACTACTACTCCTATGTGTGATAATGCCCTTATACTTATCAATGCTCCACTGTTTACCAATGCTCTTCTGCTTCCCGATTCTCTTCTGACAGCCAATAATGCATGGCATGCCAATGGTATTCTGCTTACCTATGCTCTTCTGGTTACCAATACTCCTTTTGCTGTCAATGCCCTTCTAATTACCAATACATCTTTAATTAAAAAAACACCCTTTTGTTTAACATCGCCCTCCTGCTTACGAATACTCCTCTGCTCATTAATGGTCCTTTGCTTACCAATACCCCTTTGTTTACCATTGCCGATCTGATTATCAACTCTGCTCTGTATACCAATACTATTTTGATTACCAATGTTCCTCTGGCTACCAATGACTCTTTACTTACCAATGACCCTTTACTTATTAATTCCGCCTGTGTATTAACTATCCTACGATTACCCGTACTCTTCTTCTTACCAATGCCTTATTGACATTTCCTCTCTACTTACTAATACTCATCTAATTAACAATACCCCTCTGCTTGGTAATGCTATTCTGATTACCAATGCCCTTATGCCTATTAATGCCCCCCATAGGCCTTAAATGAAGGGAATTGGTGGCAGGTTTTAGTATTACAACAGTGTAGATCACATTTTAAAATTAATAATGTAATAACCAAAGAAAGTTTGATTATGTATACTAGAGCTGACTCTGAACCTATCAACTGTAAGTAATTCTGACTTGCTCTCATCTGATAATTAATAATTGAGGAAAGTAAGCAGGGGTGGATTGGCAGGCTCAAAGCGGCCCGGGCCAAGAAATATAACGGCCCCTTAGCATACATTCATAAATACCACTGAAGCTACGATACACTGTAAGCTGAAATGATGAGGTGAAGTAGTTGGATGTTTATTATTAGTGCATTTAATACAGAGCCCATTTCAGCTATTGATGATCACGGGTCTATTAGTCAACTTAAAACATCATCTTCTACTTACTACTGACATAATAAAAATACATTTAACTTGTTAGACACTTGCTGGTAGCCTAGTTTTGATAATTTAAGCTTGTAGCCACCCGATACTAATGTAGATTACAACGCTAATAACAGTCAGTATTCACCAAAACAAATGTTTTCACGTTTGGCTTAGTAAATTGTTTATGAACAACCCCAAGAAACCACTAACGGGATGGTTTTACATTTAATGCCATCGTATATATATATATTCACAAATTATGTATTCTGGGAACACCAAGAACTACTCACTGGAATTTTTTATTATATTTAAAAAAAATTATCATTTAGAAATGATTGGATAGCTTTATTTTAGTTTAAAGTAATTGCGGCAGTCCAGATCAAACTTGGCCCCCCAAGATATCTCCCGGCGTCCTGGCAGCCCAGTTCACCCCTGAAAGTGAAGTTATTTTGTAAAATTTGGAAATGATGTTTTTTTTTAATGTTAATTTCGCATGGAACCTATTATTTGAATTTCCTTAAACTGTATTTATCTAATACAATAATTTTGGAAATGTTTTTCAGTAATTTATTTTAGTAGTAGCCTAAGTTGTGTGTTGTTTGTGTTTCGATAGCTATAGCCTGGTTTTTATTGTGCCAGTGGTACAGCCAGGTACAGTAGCCCCATGTCTTCTTTGGTGCTGACTGTCAGAAGTGACAGCTGCTAAACACATGTTTTTGAAGATCATATGGTTCGGCGTAGGGATACATAATTGTCTCTGGTTACGGGTAGTAATACGCGGTGCTAATAATAATAATAATAATAATAATAATAATAATAATAATAATAACTTTTCAAAGCCGTCAGCATTCAGCTGTGAGCTGTCAGTCAGCACCAAAGGAGTCATGGGGTTACTGTAGGGCACAAGTAGAAATATATTCTCAAAGGTCAACTTTGGTACATATTTATATTTTTGTGTGTATCAGGGGAGAGTTAGAAAATTAATGTTTAAAACAGGGGGGGGGGGGGNTATAAAAAAATTTTTTTAAAAAGGGGGGGGGGGGGGGTTGAGGAGAGTAGTAGGTCTTCTCCTAAGCCAAAGGGGCGTTTGGAGGCTTCGGGAGTATTTTGAGAAGTGAATTATTCTAGAAACTAGTATTTCCCCCACGCTCAACCAAATATATTTTTCTTATATTTATGCGTGCGCCTCAGGCGTTACTGCCATTTGGGCAATAGCTTATAAAGACACATATTTTACCGGTTTATTTATTTTATTTTGAAAAATGTTTCACATGTAATATTTTTTTAAACTAAGGATTATTTTCATTATTTTTAAAAATGATTTGTAATAAACTAACAAAAACATTACGCTTATAAAAGCCTATTATTATGATAACCACATCGGTGGCATAGCAGTTTCATTAAACTCGTATTGGCTTCTGTCGATTTTTTTGGGGAGGTCACGGTTTGCACTATGGGTAATTTTCTAAATAAGCTGTACTTTATTGTCTCACCACTATCCACACTCGTTAATGCGGGTGCATTTCCTCTGTTACCTTCCTCGTTCACCCCCTTTAGATTGTCGTTTAGAGATCTTGGGTTAAACTCTTTTTCAAACACGCCGGTGATAATGAATACTAGTCTGTTGTTCACGACAACCTTGGATTTTTTTGTCAGTTAAAAGTTCGGTATTCATCCTTCTTGCAAATATGTTTTGCCACTTTGACCATTATTTAAGTCGATTTAAATCTCTTCTCAGAGTGATAAAACAATATATTTGAAAAGTGGATGAATACTAAATTAGTACTTTGCACCGCGTCTTACTACCCGTTCGTGTTTTACGTTTAAGTAATAATTACTCTAATGGGCTAGGAATTGGAAAAGTTGAATATATATGAAGTGAACCCGCATTTGGGTGGAGAAAGAGTGGAAAACTATTTAGGAGAATCCACCCCCGGTTCACCCGAGCGCGATTCAAACCTCAATCTCCCCGTCCTCGGCAGTCTAGCTCAACACGAAACAAGCGCATTAGCTAACTACGCCCCCAAGGCGGATAGTACTAAAGTGTTTATCAGAAACTTTTCAACCGTTAAAAAAAGCCAAAGCTACCGTTTGACAGTCGCGTAGCCATGGGGGATGGGAGATCTGGGGACTTGAAACCCTCTATTTTATGTTGGGGATGTCCTGAGCTGTATATTGATGTGAAGGGAAAATAAAACAAGGCTACCAACAGTCACTATATAATATAATATCTTCTTCTCGCTACTGTGGAAAAACACATTGTGGTGAATCTCAAATACAAAGATTTAGAGGCGATATTTGCAACATTGGGCTAATATTAATATAATATTATAATCCTAAAATATATTTATTAAGTGTTATACAAACAATATTGCCAATGTGAAGAATTATTATTTTATGATTGCTCTCATCTATATTAATAAAATGAAGAGTTTGTCTGACAGTTGTGAGTATTGCGCGATATCTACTGCACGCAGAGGGCTGAAATTTTAAAATTAGTAGCGCTTGTACACAATCTGTGCACCTGGAAGCCGGAATTTTTACAAGTTTTATTAGATTTTTAAAATTTAGTACACACTTCGTCGGAATAAGTAAATTAAGAGTTGTTTTTTTTGTCTGTTTGACGCAAAGAGAAGTGCTGCCCGGGGTAACCATGCAATTCAATGGGCAATGCCAGATAATTCTAATAATTTAATCATAGAATATAAACTCATTGGTTTTGTGTGTTGTTTAATTTTTTCATTTTGTTTTTAATTCAAGTGACATTATTACATCAATAAAACTCACAACAATATTACATTAATTTAGTATATAGTATACAGTATACAAATTAATATAAGTTAAAAATTCTGCTAAAAATAAATTCAGTTACCTAAATATCTTAAATATTATTTTTGCCACAATAATTTTTTCATATTTCTATAGACTCCCTTCGCCCC
>CABEEJ010002140.1:23774-122353 GCA_901482245.1 Timema douglasi
TTCCTTTGAAATATAAACTAATACCACATCTAATTTAAATTATTATGTACTTTTTCGGGACATTTAATAAAACATAAAGTTATATTTTTTAGTGGTATAATATAATATAAATAAAAAAGAGAGGTGCAAACGTAGGTATACAGTATAGGGTACTAATATTTTCATATGTATAAGAAAGTAATGTGTACCTTAGTATAGCAGACAGATTCCAAGAATGTGTTAATAATTGAGACAAACAATTCAAACACCTTTGGAACTAATTGACACGTGGATATGTGTGAATGAACATAGTTTCTTATATTAGTTAGAAGATATATACTGAATACCTACTTTTGCACCCCTGTGTATATTAATTATTGCAAGCTATGTTACACGCAACGTTAAGTGGTAACCTAAATCTGGATCTTATGAAATATTGTGTGGTCGGCCTAAGACGCCGGCTATTTTCCTGACTGTGTGGACTTGACCGGATCCCCCTTAAAGGAAGGTCCACAATGCATTTTATAAAATCTTAATATTATAGTTTTTTAGTTTTTCTACAGTTTTAGTTGTAAATATCATCAACCATATATTAGTTATTATTTTAATATTCACCTTCAAGATGCACCTTATATGACTTTCGATTGTAAAATTAGTTATGTTCAACATTTCAAATGCCTTTATCTCCATACATTAAAAATGGTAAGCCTATTGGGAAAAAAAATATACGCTTCTTGAAATGTGGTCCAAGAAAAGGAGGTAAACATTTTTCTATCGCCTGTAATATCTTACTTGAAGAATCAACCAGGGGAAAGGGCAGCTTAAATAAAAGAATAATATTTGGAGTTTGTAGCCCTTGCAGGCAGGCTTCCTACCATTCCCTACCAATTCTTTTAACACATCTACTTACTCAAAACATTATTTTATAACCACGAAAAGTTTGGAAGCATACACAAAATTTTAACAGCATTGCTAGTTAATACTAAGTTGTGAACGATTGTGTTAGGATAAAGGAAACTAGTGGTAAAACAGTTGTAGCCTCAGGCTAATATTGATGTTAGTTACACAAAAATATGTTAAATCTTTAAAAAAAACTTGACACCTGGTTAGTAAAAGAACCACCAGCAGAAAATATTCCCTAAGAGACATAAAAATAAATGAGCTGTTTTTGTTTGTTTTTTTCTTATCTACCCGCCTTTCACCACCTATTCGGATGTACGTATGAGACGTAAGCTACTAATCAAACTATTGTTGTAAGAATGATAGAGTTAGAATGTAAATGAAATGTACCCGTATTTGCGAAGGGGAAAAGTGGGAAACCATCTAGGAAAAACAAGCTTCATTACACTCGGCTGAGATTCAAACCCCGACATTCCCGTCACCGGCAAACCAGACTTATCTTGATCATGTGCGCACTGGCACGGGTAGTAATAATGTCATTGTTGCTAGTATTAACAATATTATAATCGCTTGTGTGTAAGTTTTAAGATAACAATATTATTATTATTATTATATAATTTTGTTTATAAAACGCTTTATTCTTTTTTAGCATATCTATTTTTAGGTTCTCATCTAAAGAGAAATTATTATAATCGTGAAAAAATTTGACCTTGGGATTAAGATAAATGTTGACATTTAATGTGCCACCGAACCCAAAAAAGTGTATCTGGAAATTCTTTCTATCCGTCCCTCGATTTGTCTGTCTATGCCAGGTGACACACCCGAGATGGTTGTTGAATTTGGGTCAAACTTTATATTTAGGCATTATAAGGTATTGCCTTCAGCAGTTTTTAAAATTTTGATTCTAGCCCTTAAAATGAGGATTGTTAATTGATTACTCTAGTTGAAAATTTTGAAATTAAAAAAAATAAATGGCTTTAACATTTTAAAATATTTTTTTTAACACCACGTCTTATTATTCGTTCGGGTTATACGGTTATCTACTAATTACGTTAATGGTTTTAGGTATTAGGATGGTTATATTTAAAGTAAGTGTACTAACATTTATGTGAAGAGAGAATGGAAAACCATTTTGGAAAAATCACCCTCGGTACACCTGACCGAGATTCGAATTTCGATCTCCCCGCTATCGGCTATCTGGTCTTACTGCAAGACTCTATACTTGTTTTTCAGAGAAAAATCGATTTATAGGTAGTTTGCATTTTACTATTATTTTTTAAATTCAAAATATTTCGAAAATGGCTTTAACGTTTTTGTTAAAATTGGATATATAGGCAGTATTTTACACGATTCATGGCAAAGGCATATAAAGGCCGGTGTCCACATATACGTATAAAAACTTATATAGGCTAAAGTTATTGTAAAATCTCTAGCAGAGCCCCATAGAAAAATAAGCTTTCTACGCCCTTGATGTGGAGGCTTTATGCATATGTATTAGTTAGGCTAATGGGTTAGGTGTGAAGAGGGGTGAATTCAGAGGAAGTGTACACGCATTTCCTTGGAGGTAGAGTGGAAAACCATTCTGGAAAAATCACCCTCAGTACACCCGGATGGGATTTGAACTCTGATATCCTTATCATCGGCAATCTAGTCTAACACAAGAGGGACACCTTAAACCACGCGGCCACCGAAGTGGGTCTCTAACATTGTTAATGTTGTGAGTGAATTCTCCACCCCCGAATAGAATCCTAGCTACGTGCCTGATCCTCTATATGAGCAACCTGGGGACTCAAAAAAAAAATTCCACAGACAAGTCAAAGTCAGGAGGTTCCTGGCGCGGACCAATGAACCAACTCTGCTAGTACAGGGCGTGAGTGACCTTGATAAGAGTGGAAAAAACAGCAGCTCTGACTTTATGGCGGGTAAACACGACACACTCTTTAAGGAAACAATATGACGGCACTCCTTACTTTGAGTCTTGGAGATTGGGGTTCTATCCCGCGTAGGGTTGGTGTAGGAGTTAGAACTCATTTTTTTCATCACCACGTTTTACTACCTGTTAGGGCTATACACCTATATTACACTAATGTGTTAGGGATTAGAAAGGTTTAATTTAGAGGAAGAGCACCCACATTTGCGTGGAAGGAGAGTGGAAAACCATTAAGGGAAAACCACCCTCTGTGTATCCGATAAGGTTTGAACCCCAATCTCCCCGTCTTCGACAGTTAAATCTATTGCGAGAGCAGCGCCTTAGACTATGAGGCTAATGAAGTGGGTGTTAGCAGTCTTGATCAAGGACTGGATGTTAGGTGTACTGGAGGGAACTACCCCATAATTGGGGTTTATCATCGTACATTCAGCCAAATGCTGGTGCATTTACACTTAAAATAATTCCTTATAGCTCTCAAATGCACACTCTGGCATCGAAGCACACACATATAAAACAACCGTATTACACTGTTGGGACAGAGAGCGCCAAGGCATAGTTCCCTAAACTCAGCACCTCTGGTTTGAAGCACAATTCTCCTAAATGGTTTCCCACTCTCTTTCCAAGCAAATGCCGGTAGATTTCCTCTAAAATATTCCCTCCTCATTCCTACTCCTTTAGATTGATTATCACATAATACGCGCATAACCTGAACAGGTAGTAAGACGCAGTGTTTAAATAAATAGATAACAATGAAATTGGGTGACCGGTGGTCTAGGGGTAAGGTGTCAGACTTCTGTGCTGACGGCCGGGGTTCAATCCTTGGTCCCGGCACACCCTTCCTTCACCTCTGACAAGACATCTTGTGAATGTGGGGAATGCCAGGCCTCCACCGTGGTTCGGATTCCACGTTAAACTGTAGGTCCTCCATTTCATCTCACAATCACCCTACCATTACACATTAGCGTAAGTGCGTACAACCCGAACGGGTAGTAAGACGTGATGCTAATAATAACAGTGAAATTGAGACCAGTGAAACAATTTGTATCACATTTTTTAAAAACAACAAAATTTAAAGCTAATAATTTGAAAATGGAAGAACTATTCCACCGATCCCAATTTCGCAGTTTTCAAGTGAATAATTTAGAAATCCGCACGCGCATTGATATGATTTCTGGTTCGAGCGAAATCGTGGATTTAACACCTCGGTCATGCTATGGGCTCTTAATGTGTATCCACAAATGTAGATTATATTATGTATCAATGCCTCAGCACTAATGCCCCATCCAAACGAACGATGTTTTCGTACTTAATTCAACAGAGAAACTTATATTCAAATAATAATGGCAACTATCAAGAAATAACCAAGTAGCTACTTCTAAAAATACTACGCGCATATTCACTAAGGCATTGTATTCCTCCTTTTTTTATTCAGAATAACTAAGGCTACCAACAAATATGTAACTATTTTCAAAAAATGGTTTGTGTACATACAAACTAAAACATACATTTGTTTAAAACTACTTCCATCAAAACAAATATATTTCGTTTATCTTGTGAGCGTATAACCCGAACGGGTAGTAAGACGCGGTGCTAAATATTATTATTATTATTTATCTTGTGTTTAAAAGACAGCGAAATCACTCTAGATCTTCTGAGCATGCGTCTGTGCTTACCATCGTTGGCTGATAGCTGGGACCAGCGCTAGTAGCAAATTACTCACTATCCATGATAGCTACTTATACTTATTTTGTTAATAGTCACCAGTATAGTCGGTCATTCACACTGTAATAGTCGACTTGGACAGAATTCAGTATATAGCTAACAATATTTGGCAACATAGCCCGTATGTGAGGCACAAGCTCTAGAGCTCCTGGGGGAATTCAGGCGCGTATCTAGGATTCAATTTCAGGGGTGTATAGTGGGTGGTGCACCAATCAGTCGTCGAGGTCCACTTGCACTATGTTACAAGTTTTAAAACTTTGTTTCTCATAACAATTTTTGACAAATTGTTAGAAAATCGAATGAAAAATGTTATAAAACATTGATATTTTATTTAAAAAAATCCGTGTTTTATAACAAGTTATACGTTTCCCGGCCAGTGTAGGTAGATATCAAAGAAAATGATTATGTAACTTTGGTTTTCTATCATGTTCCACTGTTACAGGACTGTTTACACTATGTAATGAGTTAGCTAAACTGTTTTCCCCACCCCTTAGCTGGGTCTATCTTCTATTAATGTTACACCCAATCTTTTTTCCACCGGAATATTATCCCTAAAAGAGGTGTTTTTACCTTTCTATTCGATTACTAATCAAAATAATTAGGTACTCACCCGCCTCGGTGGCGTAGTTATCTAGTGCGATAGTTTTGTGTTGAGATAGATTGCCGAGGACGGGTAAATCGAGGTTCAAATCTCGATCGGGTGAACTGGGGATGGTTTTTTCTAAACTGTTTTCCACTCAACTTCCACACAAATTCGGCTTCAATTCCTCTATTTTCAACCTTTCCAATTACTAACCTATTAGTGTAATTGGTACTTAAGCGTATAACCTGAATGTGTAGTAAGACGTGGTGCTAAGTATTATTATTATTAATTAGGTAGGTACTAAACTTCCTGGCTTGTCATCAGAAAAAAAGTTCCTAAAACTGACATCAGTTCTGAATTCCCCGGCCAATGGGTCTTGCATGCTTGATCATAATTTTGAAGATCAGTTGAAAGGTCACTCGCACTGTAGAGATGGTCGAACCCAAAACCGTATTTTGATCCTTTTATTGCACACCACTACACAAACCACGGCCGCAAGTATAACATCCTTCTCAGACGTGCAGACTAGATAAAACATGTTATGATTTGTTAGACAGTTGTTGGGTCGTGTTTGTCAAAGTTTTATAACAAATGTTAGACAACAATCAAATGTAACAAGTTACACCATAAAGCTGGAGACTGAATCGAGCATTTCATTACAAAGCTCGTCTCAAGTTCTTGATTGGACGCGCCGAATGCTCACTTTTAATGCTCATTTCTACAGTGCACCGGTTTTTTTTAACCCTTTCTATCTGAAATGTCGGACCTACAAGTCGCGAGTCCAGCGTTTCTTTTATTGAGATGTTGCTAGTTAAAAAAAAAAATCAGAAAATATAGAAACGGCGTTGGAAGACGAACTTATTTAGAGAAAAGATGGTGGATCGACATTAATGAGTATTTCGAAAAATCAAGAAATTAGTCGTATTTTTAAAAAAATCATTAAAATATTATCGATCTTGAGGATCCCACAAAGTAGTTTTTTTCCTATATTGTTCAATAAAAAATAAAGTGTTTTCTTGGTTTCACTCCATTTTATTCTGACACTTGTTGTAAAATGCGTAGTAATAGGACAAAACACGTATTTCCTCCAGTATTCACTTTGACGACTGGATGACTGTGCTCCGCGCGAACACTGACATTGACTTATAATGTAACAATCAAAGGGATTCGTGGAAAAACCGACATTCGAGTGGAGCACGTTTCTATCGAGCATCGAACATCGAGCGGTTAAGCTCGTTGCTCGCTACACCGCACTGACTATAGAGTGTTACATTACACTGTTTTGTTACAAGTCAGTCGCCGCCTTAACATTGTTTTACAACTTTTGTTTTTGTTACATAGGGTAAACGAACCTTTAGGTCAGTGTAGCCCAACCTCACGACGATTCGCGGGCTAATCTACATAATTCAGCAGACATGGCGGGTCACACACCAAATAAAAACGTAAAAGACAGGATAAAATAATAATAAGAAACACTTTATTTATTTTTTAATACTCATAACTCGAATACAAGTGAATATATAGTAGTATTATGATCGTACCAATATAGCTGGTAAAGGATCAAGTTTATGTCGTACGACTCATGACATTACAGTGCAGGGAAATAGCCGGACGCGGCTGACCATACAATACATTGGATGAATGTATCGCTCAGGCGTTGTATGGACCATCTTGGTGCGTACAGAGCAAACTCCCGAGAAACCCCTTCCTCTTATTGACTACTTGCCTGGCTGGTATTAATATAACAGGCCTACAGTATAGATTACAATAATTCATAGGCAATATAATGGGAGTTTATAGCTAGCTAAATTATTTATTTTTTAATTTAATGTCTTGGTAAAGATGCATTTTAATTTAATAAAATATTACTTGAAATCAAACCAGTAACCTGAACATAATAAGTCGATGTGGCTAAGGATCATTTTATAGACCTAAATATCATGTCTCCTCTTGTTAGGGTCGATATTGATTGTTGTTGTGGATTAAGATAGTGTCTATCTTTCGTTACTGACCTTGCCCCATGTTTAGAAAGTGCACTTTAAATACGAGAGTGAATGTGAAGGTGTTTTCTCGAATGACTGTCCCTTGGCCACTATATAGGCCACCTGGCTGTACAGCGAGAACATCTCACATCGTATTTTATACAGGAGAGCCTTATCTCCCGCATTGTTTGTTTACGAGTTTAGTTGATAACAGGACTCACAAGAATGTTATTATAGTGTAGCTCTCGTATGCTGCTCTACAGTGTTGCCAGCTCAGCCTTTTTGCCACTAAATCTAGCTTAATTTAAAATTGGTATGGCGGCTAAAATAATCAATTAGCGGCATACAGGGATAATAGCTTTTTTGAATTTTACCTATAATTTCAGTGTTTTTTGTTTAGTTTTCTCGATTTTTAAATAATTTAGGTCAATTTAGGTAAATTACAGTTCAATTTTCCATTAGTGATTCCATTGATTTTTCCAAGGGAATTCTGAAAGTATTATTTCTCATTATAAATCTAAGTGTTTAGTACATAGGTGTGCGTACGGGGTGGCTCTAAACACTTAGATTTATAATGAGAAATGTAGATGCGTTTTAATTAAATCCCGTATATAATCTTTGTATTTTAAAATATAGATTACGCACTAAATGTCAAATTGAGTAATATATAAATTTCAAAATGTTCAGAATTAATATGTCTTGGTATATTTCGGTTAGCTCATTATAATATATACACCCCCTTTTTTTTAGTTTGTATTTTGAAAGTAAACTTAAGTTGTTGATTAACATAAAGGTAAGAGGTTGGTCCAACCCCTTTTCACAAAAGTAATATCTACGGTCTCGAGCCCTTTACTGGTCAATGAGGGTGGGTGGGTGGAAGGAGCATTTCCGGATTATGCACACCCTAGTGAACTGTAGTGCATACGCTTATAGCTTACAATACTAATTTGCAAAAATATTTCTCTTCTGTAAGATATTCGAGCTAGTCGATATATTTTGAGCATAAAATAAGTTTATTTTAAATTCGACTTCACGTTTATTTTCTTTGCTAAGAGAGAGGCCTAATCTATGACTGTCAGGGGCGTCGTGCTGGGGGTGGTAGTGTCGGGGTAGTAGCGCCGTTGTCACTGCCTACTGGTTTTAAGGCTACTAATGCCAGCACTAGTAGTCACTACACTATACTAGTAGCCTTAATAAGGTTAGGTAGTGTCTTATGTTGATCGCTTGATGAAGCCTGGAGTTTTCACGAGCCGAAATGTGTTAGTTTTCCGACACGCAATAATGGTGAATGTCAAAACAAATAACACCAGCAGATCGTAAAATCCATCATTTACAAATAACTTTAAAAAGACGCTTGCCTAAATCCTCAATTCCCAATTATCCCCCTCGAACCCCCTATTAACTGGGTGATATTCAATATCCCCATACCTCAGGTGTCATTATTATTAGCACCGCGTCTTACTACCCGTTCGGGTTACACGCACTTACGCTAATGTGTAATGGTAGGGTGATTGTGAGATGAAATGGAGGACCTACAGTTTAGCGTGGAATCCGAACCACGGTGGAGGCCTGGCATTCCCCACATTCACAAGATGTCTTGTCAGAGGTGAAGGAAGGGTTTGGTAATCAGATAAATCTGTGCCGGGAACGAGGATTGAACCCTCAGGTGTTGTCGATGTTGCCATTGTTACCTGAGAATCTTTCTAACTTCAGAAGGCCTATTTTGAGAATTCAATGTCTCACCCCTTCCACCAAATATATTTTGTGCGACGCCCCTAACGACTGCCTAAGAAAACAAAAAATACGTCCTTTCCTTGGAAATGTAACTTCATTTATTTCAAATCTAGCACAATATTACATAATTTTGATCACTTTTGGCGGGATTTTGGTAACTTTAGCTGGCAAAACCAGCTGGCCAGCATTCCCACGTCCATGACTGGAGTACAGAGGAAACCACTAGCCCCTGGTTACCTGATGTTCCCAACAATAATATTTTATAGACACTTAAAAAGTAGTATCCAATGTCCAAAGAGTCATTATCAGGGTCTTCCCGTGGTGTAGTGGTCAGTGCAACTGGCTACGGACATAGAGATCCCGGGATTGATTCCCAGCTGGTACCTTGAATATCTTTCTTTCAAGGGGAATTATCCCAACGGTCGCCAGGGTTTGGTAAATTGGGCGAAAGTTAGGTTTAAGATTCCCACTGACTCACTCCTCCATATTTAATAACATCTCAGTGCGGGTATGTGTAGAGAACCTCCGTGGATAAACCCTGGGCAACGCTTTGTGCAACCAGAGCGACGAATAGTCTACATCAGTAGTTCCCAAACTTTTTGAATCGTGAAGCACTTTTCAGGAAAGAAATTCGTCACGGAGCACTATTGTTGCCCTGATGCCAAAGGCACGTATTTGCAAAATTTTTTTACTGTTTTAACCTAACTGCACTTTTAAAGTTGTTTGTCGATATTTTATCCTATAGCAAAAGCACGAATTATTTTTTCGAGTTCTAAATATCTTTAATTTTGATCTAAATTTAATTTTTTTCCCATTGAAAATAGGAATTTTAAATATAGTTTTCTCAAAATATCAATTGGCATAAAGGATACGATACTTTCACCTAGTATTTAACTGAATGACAACAGTATTCAAGAGGGAAAAGCATGTTTAAGAATTTGAGCATGTTAAACATAAAGTTTTACTTCATTCAAAATGTTATTTTCTCCACTAATTTCAGATAAATAAGGAACATACTTAACTACATAAACAAAAAACAACAACAAAAAACTTAAAGTAAGGCAACACATTTGATAACAAATTCAAAGTAGGTATTATTAATCCTCAATATTATGTTACCCACATATATATGATATTCACCACTACAAAAAAAAGTGACGACATAAAAAAAGAACGATAAAGTATAGATTGTGAACTTAGATTCTAATGATAGGTATGAGATTGTTTTGATTTGCTAAATATGGCTATATCTGGCTGAATATGAAACATCTGCAACTGAATATTTGGCTTTGCCTTGAGGCGGGATCTGTATTTGGTTTTAGTAGCCACATAGGCATGGAATCTTGATTCACATAAGTAAGTTGTTGCAAAGGGCAGAAGGATGATTTTCACTTTAGCTGACAAAACCTCAAATTTGTCTCTTAGCTGACACCAAAATTCTGATAGTGAAATCGTAGTTGCAAAAGTCTCTTTTATCACAGAATCTAATATCAAATCAATCAAGCACTCATATCGCTGCGATGCCAGACAGAGTGGATTTTCCGACACAACCCAAAAGTTTTTTAAATTTCTTTTGTGGAGTTCTTCCAGAAAATAACAGTTGAAACTATAAATAACACTGCACTGCGACTTGACTTGTTTCGACTCTTGAATGAATACTGACTGAACTGCAACTGACTGAAGGTGCGAAGAAACTCGAGGTTTTAATTGGCAATAGAAACTTCCCAGAAAAATCTGGAAAGGTGTTGAAGCTAGCAATCGTATCTGAAAGCGCGGTGAAGTTCTCGCAGAGACTGTTAATTGGCACCTTTTAGTGTCTCTGTCTGGTTTTGCCGCGTGCAGTCTGTGCGCTTCACCAACGTTATCGATGTTTTGCAAGGTTCCAAAAGATGTGGGTGGGCAAAGATGACTGAGGTGACGCATGACATACACTGTTTAACAGCACGCTACAGGAGCTAAATAATTTCTACCCAATACTTACATACACACATTTCATGACCACACAAATTCACAGTTTTGAGATCTTGTCACATTTATTTTATTAATTTTTCCTTTCAATCTTTTCGTGGAGCACGCTTTGGGAACCACTGGTCTACATACAAGCGGCCTGATTGAATGTCAGGTTTCTCCCGGTCAAAATACCATTCGCTAAACAAGAATTTAAAAAAATCAGAGCCGTTCTGTTAAGTTGAGTAGCCAAACCTTCTTCTCCACTCTACTCCCGGGAAGTATGATTAGTAATGTATTTTTTTTATCTTTCCAATGTCTAGGCTAGTATCTTATTGGAGAATTGTACAACTCCCCCTCAGCTAGCCACCAAATTATATTTTATAACACTTTTATTACTTCAAAAGGGATTCAGTTACTTGGCATCTCCTATTGAGGGAGTTCACCACAATCCATAGCTGGCATAACCTCTCCCTTACCCTAAATAAATAAATAATAATAAGGATTCGAGTAGAGCCCTAAATATTATTAGGATGTAATTGTATCATTTACAATTAATTAGTTATTAAATCATGACAAATCAATTATAACTAACAGCTTTGCTTTGAAGTCAACGGCAATACAAATCCATCTTAACCGTTTATTTTAGAAAACAAATAAATTGACATTTCATGCCAAATATGCAATCTCATGAAATTATAGATTTTAAAGATGCCCTTAGATTATTTTATAGTAAAGTTAAATTTAATAGTAGAATCCATCTGAAATACAACTTATTAGGATATTTGGAACTTTAATTTTTTTTAAACTTCATTGTTAAATCCTACTTTATTTGGAGCATTTTTTTTTTGTTCTGTGAATTTTCTTTCTTTCTTTTGTTTAAGACCCCTTGTTATGCCCTTCTCTCCTGAAGCTTCTCGTTTCTGTGCTCAACAACGTCAGAGGTATAAGTCAACAAAATGTTACAAGTGAGTTAATTTGATTCTGTTCAGTTCTTGCCAAATAACAAATATGGCTGACATGAAGCAGTATTGGTACATTGGCTACTGGTGATTGGGTACCTAACCTACACTTCATAACTGATTAGTAGTGCATCTTTTGCAATGAGACTTATACGGTGTGTGCTATGGCTATATTTCTCATAAATACCATTTTGGTTTAAGAATATTAGGTAAGAGAAATATTAGTTCTTCTTGGAGCATAACCCTTGAATAGTATTGAAGTAGCAATGTTATGAGAAATAGCTGAGTCCTTGCCTTGTATTTAAATAACAATGTTAGAAAACAGGGCAGAGACCTTGCCTCGTATTGAAGTAACAATGTTAGGACACACAGTAGAGTCCTTGCCTCGTATTGAAGTAACAATGTTAGGACACAGGACAGAGTCCTTGCCTCATATTGAAGTAACAATGTTAGGACACAGAACAGAGTTCTTTCCTCGTATTGAAGTAACAATGTTAGGACACACAGTAGAGTCCTTGCCTCGTATTGAAGTAACAATGTTAGGACACAGGACAGAGTCCTTGCCTCATATTGAAGTAACAATATCAGGACACAAAGCAGAGTCCTTGCCTCGTATCGAAGTAACAATGTTAGGACACAGATCAGAGTTCTTTCCTCGTATTGAAGTAACAATGTTAGGGCACAAAGCAAGGTCCTTGCCTCGTATTGAAATAACAATGCTAGGACACAGAGTCTAGTCCTTTCCTCATATTGAAGTAACAATGTTTGGGCACAAAGCAGAGTCTTTGCCTTGTACTGAAATAACAATGTTAGTACACAAATCAGAGTCCTTTCCTTATATTGAAGTAACAATGTTAGGACACAGAGTAGAGTCCTTCCCTCGTATTGAAGTAACAATATAAGGACATATAGCAGAGTCTTTGCCTTGTACTGAAATAACAATGTTAGTACACGAAGTAGAGTCCTTTAATCGTATTGAAGTAACAATGTTAGGACACAGGGCATACTCTTTGCCTCGTATTGAAGTAATAATGTTAGAACACAAAACAGAGTTCTTTACTCATATTGAATTAACAATGTTAGGGCACAAAGCAGAGTATTTGCCTTGTACTGAAATAACAATGTTAGGACACAAAGCAAGGTCCTTGCCTCGAATTGAAGTAACGATGTTAGGGCACAAAGTAGAGTCCTTGCCTCGTATTGAATTAAAAATGTTAGGGCACAAAGCAGAGTATTTGCCTTGTACTGAAATAACAATGTTAGTACACAAAGCAGAGTCCTTTCCTCGAATTGAAGTAACAATGTTAGGATACAGAACAAAGTTCTTGCCTTGAACTGAAGTAAAAATGTTAGGACACAGTGAGAGTCCTTGCCTCGTATTGAAGTATCAATGTTAGGACACAAAGCAAGATCCTTGCCTCGTATTAAAGTAACAATGCTAGGGCACAAAGCAGAGTCTTTGCCTCGTATTGAAGTAACAGTGTTAGGACACAGGACAGAGTCCTTGCCTCATATTGAAGTAACAATGTCAGGACACAAAGCAGAGTCCTTGCCTCGTATCGAAGTAACAATGTTAGGACACAGAACAGAGTTCTTTCCTCGTATTGAAGTAACAATGTTAGGACACAAAGCAGAATCCTTTCCTCATATTGAAGTAACAATTTTAGGACACAGAGTAGAGTCCTTGCCTCATAGTGAAGTAACAATGTAAGGACACATAGCAGAGTCTTTGCCTTGTACTGAAATAATAATGTTAGTACACAAATCAGAATCTTTTCCTAGTATTAAAGTAACAATGTAAGGACACATAGCAGAGTCTTTGCCTTGTACTGAAATAACAATGTTAGTACACAAATCAGAGTCCTTTCCTAGTATTGAAGCAACAATGTTAGGACACAGAGCAAAGTTCTTGCCTTGTATTGAAGTAAAAATGTTAGGACACATAACAGAGCTCCTGCCTATTATTGAAGTAACATAGTAAGCACACAGGGAAAATTCCTTGCCTTGTATTGATCTTACAATGGCTATATTATAGAGATAGTTAAAATTCTTCATAGTAAATAATGATTGTGTCTATCCGTTTAGTTTCTTCTGCTAATCCTAGTTGTTAAAAATAACTTTTAATAGGACTACCTACTTAAAATAAATAGAAACATTTACTGAATTATATCATACAGATACTATGTTTATGTTCCTATACAAGTCATATTTGATTATAATATGTTCATTTATAAATACCTTATTTTGTAACTATTTAACTTTCTCTTTTGTAACATATATGTTTAAAATGTCATAACTATAACAAATATTCAAGGAGGTAACCTATTTTCATTTATTTATATTTTTGCATTAAAAGTTTATGTTTCATTAATCTTGTGCTTCAAATTGGAAATGTTGTAATTTCATTTCCAAGAAGTTCTATATTAGGCTAGTAATAATTCAGCTAGGACTGGTGATGAATAATGGAAAGTTTTTTTTTTTAATTGTAAATTAACTTCATTAGTAGGTAATAAACTTTAAAGGAATTTAACATACTAAAACCAATTTATTTCTCAAGTTGGATTTGGACTAAACAGGTAAATCAATTGGTGAATTATAAACTTTCAAGATGCAAAAAAAAAGAAAAGTCTTTTTGGATCTTGTAAGGCATTGGTGTCCTCGGAAATTTAAATTTGGAAGGTGTACCTGATGTATCAAAGCTAGTATTTCTGTACTTCATTACAATTTTGAATTTTAAAGGTGCTCTGATATGTGTAAGGTAAAGAACATATTTTTAATATAAATTCATAAGCCTGCTCTTAATATGTATCCTCTACATTCAACACACCTCTATTGCTCTATCGTTTTTACTGTACTTCATTTATCCATTTTTAGATTTAATTAAAATGATTTGTTATTTAAGTGAATGGGGGATAAACTCCCTGCTTGCTGCACCTTGGGTGTACCACTGTTTTATGTGAATGTATCTATTTAGCTATATAACCATCCATTTATGTACTATGTGCACATTGCATCTCTAAATATACGTATACGGGACAGCCTCGTTCTATAGAACTCCTGCCCACTACCAAACTAAAAAGGATTCCAGCTGGAGGCCTTTGACGTCAGGGGCACCAACACTCTTGGATATTGAGGATGTCTATTGATGTTAGCGTGTTCAAAATGTTGTTGTTACTCATGCTAGCATGCATCTTCTAAGCTCAGCATGTTGTTAGTTATGCTTTGTGTGATGCATGGTAGGTACTCAAACTTTTTGCTGATAGCAAGGTAAGTTTCCTCGCAAGCTTAGGAAAGTGACCAACCAATGGTCTGCCAATTGAACCACCCAAGTTAGAAACTATGCACTAAACACATTTATTTATTCCTCCAACATCTCTAGAGATAAGTTACTATCACTAAACATGACCAAAAGAATGCACTGATCATATTTTCAGTCATTTGGTATGAGCATATGACTGTAGCTCAAAGTATCTAGGTAAATTGGATAGAAATTATGTTTTGCCCAATGTATTAAAAAATATAGAGTAGTTAAGATTTGGTTCAAACATTTAAAATGACAATTAATTATTATATTATATTTCCAAAACATGATAGAATAACAAACACTACAAAACAACAAGACAAGTGATAAGTAAAGTGACCTTTTACTGTCACCAATTTGTGTTGAATTCCATTAACTGATAGATTGTTTTTATTTCTTTAAATATATATTTCTGAGAAGTATAAAAATATTAAAAGATGTGCAAGTAGATATTTAAAAAAAACTGAACATAATTTATATAATAAAAAGGCAAAACCCATTGACTCATTCACTCATTACTATATTTCCCCAACCCATGGGCCTGTAAACTTGAAATTTTTTCCTAAGGTCCCTTTTAGGCCCTAAACAAAAGATAAGACGAGTTTTTGTGAAACTTCACCTTCAAGGGGTGAAAAGAGAGGTTGAAAGATTTCAAAATCCAATTATGTATCTTTTGAACCATTGAGCTTAGAACCTCGACATTTACAATGAATGTTCCTTTCTATAATAATTGGGTTAGACATGTTTGGGAGTTTTTCAAATTTCATCCCATAAGAAAGTGGGAACGCCTGGGCTTGGAAACTTGAAATTTTGCTAGGCAGGAAAGTAGTAGTGTGATTGCCCCATATAACTAGATATACATCTAAAATTGGGAAAATTCAAAATAAAGCTCCAGGAAATGGAAAGCCTTTAATTTAAAACAAACTTGTATATTGAGGTAAAAAAATTAAATTTGACAGACAGGAAGAGAGACAACTTTAGATAACACAATACATTTTAACATTTGAAATTTCTAAGAGTTTCAAAAACTAATAGTAAACATCTACTTCCAATGTGTAGAAAACTGAAATTTGGCAGGAAGGTAAAAAGACCACACCAAATCAATACTAAACGGCTGTAAATGTACAATTTTTAATTGGAACAGTATCCAACAACTTAGAAATATTAAAAATGTTGTTACATTTGCC
This sequence comes from Timema douglasi, assembly GCA_901482245.1. Classification (NCBI taxonomy): domain Eukaryota; kingdom Metazoa; phylum Arthropoda; class Insecta; order Phasmatodea; family Timematidae; genus Timema; species Timema douglasi. Next base: position 40,002 of record CABEEJ010002140.1, read on the forward strand.
CTTTTTATTGTTAAAGAGGTGAAGGAAGCTCTGGTCAAACAATTAAAGATTTTTTTCTATTCTAAATAGGATATACCCACTTAACAGCACTTTGGGCCAAAAATTGGTTTGCAACAGATTTGTTAGGGTGTCTTTTAAATGCTAATTAATACTACCGGACTATTTGACTGATTATTTTGTTTGTTCAATGTCGTCTATAGAATGTTTAGAAATATATCAAACAATTATTTAGATTAATTTTCTTAATGTTGTATTGTTTTATCATATATTTAAACAAAAGAGTCATCACTGTAAATACAAATGAAGAACAGGATCAGTCAGGGCTTCATTATTAGAAGATTTTAACATATGACTTATTCAAATTTATAAATTTCAAAGCAGAGTTAAGTGTAATTTGCTTATTTTATTTGACAATAATAAGCTTTATTTTAATATATGCAAACATTATAGTAGGTACATAGAGTAGGTACATAGAGTAGGTATATGTGTTTTTTCTTCTATTATTTCTCAAATACAAGTATTTTTACTCTCACCTTAAACATGTTCAATGAGGTTAAAGTCTTTTAATACCTTATCAAAAACTACATTTTTTGTAGCCATCTTATTTGAAAATTTAGGGCAGAAGTTGTTATTTTACCTTTTATATCTATCAATACCTATACAAATTTATTTATTTCTCTCTTGGTTAATTTGGTATCAACTTATTATATCTTTTAAATATCAAACACATTGCATTGTATTTGGTTATTAGTTTTACACTACCCCAATCTAGACGACTCAAAATAACATTAATAGCTATGATAATTGTATGTTTACTAGATTTTAAAATTATTGTCACTACCCTGCTCTGCATTTGTTGTACCATAGTCTTGACATGTAAGTTATGTTTTCTATTAATAATTACATCTAAATACTCCTCTACATATTTAATCACTTATCCACCTATTATTATTAACTGCCTATTTTGAGACATAAATTATTGCTGAAGACTCACTTTCATTTCTATAATATATGAATATGAATATATCAGAATATGATATCTATATGCAAGTAAATCATCATAAAAACAAATATAATAGCCTTGGCTATTTGATTCTTAAAACACTAACACACACACACAATAAAGGCCTTGTTCAACTACCAGTCTAATCTCATCTTCTGAGGAAGAAAACTTTGATTTAAAAAAAGTGGGGTTAAAATGTGTTTTAGTGTTTCTTCTCTGCAATTTCTACTCTCGTAACTAACCTGATATAAAAAAATGTGTTGGCTATCCCTCCTGCTCTAATAAACTTTATTTTTTACTAATTATTAGCACAAACATCCCATAACAACATTCATGGGCCCCCTCAAACCAATTTATGCTCAATCTATAATATTGAATGCCTTTTTTTTTCTCTCTTTGTTTTATTAAATGTTTCAATTTTACTTCTTGATGGAAAGGTTAGAGTGATTGGAATTTGCTGCAATAAAATTATTGTTTTGTTGCGTTAAATAACAGTATGTGCATACATAGAGTTAGTAGTGCTCATTCCAAGATCAAGGCTTTGAAGTCATAATATTTGTAAAAAGGGTTAGGTGCAGCGAGGTGCAGAGGAAAACATTTAAAAAATAAAAATGAAGGGAGAGTGGTAAAATAATGGAGGGAACCCTCTGGAAATAACTTCAAGATGTGCTGAATGTTTAGAAATAATTGCTGAGGGGAAGTCCACTCTGTTTCCCAAATTTATCTGAGTCAGAGAGGGGAAGGGGTGTCTAGATATTGAAGGGGTACACTCATAGTACCACTTCTTTTTTTTGGCTTGGATGACACTGCATACAGTACTACTAGTTTAACATATAAAGACAAATATGAACATTTTGCAACATTAATTCAATGAAATCTCTCACTTCTATCTCCATTAGATAACCAACAAATATGAATTATGATGGTTCCTACTCAACTTTGAAAATAAAAATAATAATAATTACTGTGTAAAAAACATCTGGAATGAGAATTTTGTTTGTTGTCATTTTGGTACAGCTCGCAGTATCTCGGAGGAGTTCAGCAGTGGAGACACCGCTCGGTACAGAGACAATGATGAGTACTTGCAGCAGCACACTTCCTCGGCCAAGGATAGAAGTAAAGAGAAAGAAAAGGAAGACAGAGACGAAGGTCAGTTATCTGGTCTTTGAGAATAGAAGGTCTGAGACTTGGTCTAGCTGTCAGTTAGAATCTGGTAAAAAAACACCACTAGGATGGGGTGTGATGTAATTGTGTTTATTTTCCTATACAGGCTGGAAAGGCGGTGGTGCGAGGGGGTTTGGTTAGGTGGGTTGGTTAAAAACTCACTTTTCATGCATTTTTGTTTGTATGCCGAGATTAATAAATTTCTTCTATCCTATATTAAAAACGAGGGTTTGTAATAAAAGTTAAAACTCTTCTCTCTCTCGTATTTTGTCTTTCCCCCTTCTTCTCCCATTTGATTTGACTACTCTATACCATTTTGGGGGTAGGGGAGGAAAGAGAGATTGGGAGGATAACTTATGTTAACATACACAATTATGTTTTGTCAGTTTGGCAATTGAAGTTGATTTATGTTTTTAGTAACTTTACCATCCTATTTAAAGGTCAATGTTAATGTAAACAGACTAGAGAATGATGTGTTCTATGAGCGACAAAGTAATTCAAAGCTGATCCAACAAATATTTTTGTAGGATCGCCATATTAGTGATAAAAAATAGGTGTTATATTTTTGATACAGAATATGATAAATTGTTCTTCAGCAAAACAATGAAGCGCTCAAATTACTTTGAATAAAATGTAGGCCTATAACCTCTTAAAATCTATGAAAACTTATTTTTGACAAAATCAATTACCAACTAATGGAAACTATCATTTGTTATTGATGACAGCTATTCACAGGGATATATATATTTTTTAATATATTAATTATAGTTGAAAAATGACACAAAAACACAACAAATTGGACCTGTGTTGTTCATTTTATATTATAAACAATAAAATTCAATATTTTAAATCATCTAAAGCTTAGATTTAATATTTTTATAAAGATTCTCAATCAAATTATTATCAAAGGGGTAGATCATCTTCATTTAGTCATGATGAAATTGCATTATTATATAAATATTTTATTATTAAAGGTAGTATATCTTATAATGGTATTAATCTCATTACCATATTTGTACAGGTGTCTTGATTATCACATATTGGATGCAGCAATTTGTATATATGTTACTTATAACGCAGTCATTGTTGTCCTGCTCTAGAAATGATCAAGGTTTATGATGGCAACAGTTCTTTCCGGAGGCGTATTTTCCGAGTGATTGTGGTTGCCAGGCAAGCTAATATGGAGCAGTTGTTGACAGCCGCCCTGAGAGCATTTCATATCCTAAAGGACCCTGGTGAGCTACAGTGATATAGGGCCCTCTGTTGGAAGGGTACTTAAAAGGACTTTTGGGTGTCAAAAGCAAGGATGACCTTGAGGTGTCATTTGATTCAGCATTAGGAACACTCCTTTTAGAGGATTTGTTTGTGCAAGTTAAATGCGTTTAGTTTCAGTGTTACCAGGTTGAGGGGGACATTGGCTGCTCCTGAAATATATTTTCTCCCATTAAAAAAAAATTTGCTCCCCTGAAATAAATTTCTCTCTTCTAAATTTGTTTTGCCCCTCCTTTTAATTTGTTTATTTCACCCTCTGAATGTGTTTATTTCCCCTTCTTATATTCTCAGAAATTAATCCAAACTCAGGCCCTGCATCAAAATAAATTATAATATAAAAGAGAGCTACAAAGCTTTGCCAAAATATGTAGATAGCAGCAGAACCTGGCTGGTACAATTATTATATTTTTCTTAGTTTTTCATTTTCCTGTTTCAAAATAAGACTGTGAAAGCAATTTGTAATTTTGTTAATGATGGTCATTTCTTTTAATGTTTTTATAATTTATATGATTGCACTGGTAAAACAATTTTTTCCTTAAAACTTAAATTATTAATTTAAATGAAATGTTATGAATAGGCCTACAGCAGTTTTGATTGTAATATAAGTTTTAGTTAACCCTTGGGAGTTTTATATTCTTATGACATATGTAAAATTAAACAAATATATATTACCACTGTCCTTTAATAGATTTTTAGCTGTCAAAAAAAGAGAGAAGTTACCATAAACTGAGTACTGTATATTTAAATTAATTAGCTCATAGTGTTATTTTTAATAAATTGGCGATACATGAGGCCTCACTAAAACTGTACTAGTCATCATAACTAGTTAAAAAATTGCCTAAGTCAACTTAGTTGCTTTTCCTAATCACAGGTTTTTAGAAAAAAAACATTGACAGTTCAGTAATTTTGTGATTGTTTTGTAGATTTACAGCTTGAGACATTAGAGACCTCAGCCACATTTTTATGACATAGGGAGCTCTTTGATAATAGCATACATACATTCACCAATTAATCTAAAGCATACCTATATACATCTATCTTTAAGTGAAATCCTATAAAATAAATGATCATTGATCAAGAATTAATGACTAACCATATAAGCTTGGCTTGGTCCTATTGTATTAGTTCCCCCAGTTGAAAGTTTAATACTTTCGTTGTTTCTGCAGGAAACTTCTACTTGACAGACCTGTATGCGTCTGAAGAAAGCAGGTTTAGCGAGAGCCGCCTTGCCGACCCCCTCCCGGTCCTCAACCTGCATCGGAAGGAAGGGAAGAGGCCGGCGGTTTTCTTGCGCTTTAAGTTAGTGTGGTTTTTGATGAGTTTGACACCTTAGCTCAGTCGGTAGGGTGTTTGTCTGCTGAGATGTGAGTGCTGGGTTTGATTCCTGGCATGGCTGAAAAATTTATCATTAGTGAAATGAGGGGTTTTTCCCTTTCACAGTGATGAATTAATGGCCGGGGGCTAGATGTTGTGTCTGTTCTATATTTAAGATAGTTTATAAGTCATGTGCTGATAAATATAATCAGTTGGTTCAGAGAGTGCACGCTAAATACCTTGAATAAATAGGGTGGGGTGGGGGGTGATGAAATTGTGATGGTGAGCAAAGTGGTGAGGTAAGATTGTTAACGCTTCCCACCCCATGAAATCAGAAATATAAAATTCTATGGAATATGTGTGGTGATAACATTTCAACACTCCACATTCTTTCCACCCACAGTGACATATCTACTAATAGTGGTAGAAAAACTAATTGATCTAGGTTAAGAAACACATTCTGCTGGTACCTAGTTTTGAATTTAGGTTTTTTACTAGAGGAAAAATAATCAAATATTCAGACATTATGTATTTCTATGTAACACTCCACCTCCATAACTTCTTCTTTATATCCTATATTTTCCCCCACACTCTCTAAATCTTCCTTTGCCTCATCCTGTCAATATCTTTGTTATATTTACCTAATTCCTTCTACACCTTCCTGTTTTACTCACTCTATCACCTCTATGTCTTTCAGTTTTATTTACCTTCTTCTCTCAATATCTTCCTGTTCTATTCACCCCATTCTTTCTAAACTTTCTTATTATATCCACCCCATCACCTCTAGACCTCTCTTTTATACTTACCTCATTCCCTCTACACCTTCTTATTCTATTTTCCTCATTGTTTTTATACCTTCCTGTTCTATTTACCTCATTTTATATCAACTTCCCTGTTCTATTTACCTCTCACTATATCTTCATCTCCTCTCTAATCACTTATACCACTGTCATATCACTATTCCATTCATCTCTGTTGATAAACCATTCCATATTCCTCTCTCTCTCTTTCTGTCCACTACTGATATAAGTGTCTTTCACAGGGATTGTGAGGCCGGCGAATCGAGAGTATACCCGGGGAAACTCCCTGTATCAGAGGCCTACTGCACTATTCCTGTCAGCAGTGACATCACCATTGCTGACCTTATCAGGGAGTCCCTCGGGAGATTTGGACTGGACAACTCTAAAACTGAGGACTATCGCATGAGCGAGATTCTATTGGACCGTGGAGGTTAGGAAACTTATCAACTGCATACTACCTTAACATGGGCGAGAAAAGTATATAGTGCAGGACCTTTTAGTAAACACACCCACCCTCTTGGTAGAAATCTGATAGGAAGGTCACTCTTTAAGTGAATGCCAACAATTAAAAAAAAATCTTTTCATCAAACCTATGGCTAATATTAATTAAAATATTAAAGTACATGCAGAACCAGGTGTAAATAGAAGGGTTGGTCTTGCTCCCTCTGTTAGCAGTGACAGAGAGAGTTCTGTCTTGGAATGAGCGCCCGTGGGAGATTGTAAAACAGCTAGGAAAAGACTCGATCCGTCAGATGGAACTGATGAGGTTCTACCTGCAGCTGAAACAGGACCCCCACGGTCCTAACCTTGCGCTGTTCGTCGGGAATCTGCCACCCAACCTCTCACAGCGTAACTACGAGAACATGTTGATTGAGTTCCTCGGAAAAGGTAGATAGTCAAGACACTTTATTATTTGAAAACTATGATAAACTAAATAATCTAATGTATAGTAAGAAAGTGTACAAACACTGTACAATAATTTAAAGTAATTGATAGTGAAGAAAACCAACCTGAAAGGATAGTTAAGTTAGGCCTAGATAGAAACAAATACACTTCTGTCTTTATTTCATCTTTAACTTTTCACAGTTACCTACATATTGTTTTTATGTGGTATAGAGCACTAGGCTAAATCATGGTTTAAATTAGGAGGGATAGCCAGCAGCTGTGGACAGTTAACCTTACAGTTCAACCAAAAGCATCAGTCTACTCTCCTGACCTGATGAAGCTGTCTGTGACAGTGAAAGCTTGCCCTTAAAAATGTGTTTATGTGTTTTTAGTGTTATATCTAAACAATTTCTACTCCAGTATCACCAAGGTAAGTGTGCTGGCTATCCCTCCTAAATTAAACCTACATATTGTTTTGAATTTTCAGGATTAGTCTTTTTTAATATAAAGAGAGACATACAAAATAGATAAAACACAAAGTAAGATATATGGGACTACATGCTTTCAGTTTAGCTTATCTATCACTTGCTTTACACTGCCTAATTGTTTGGAAATGTATACTGTCTTATTATACATTTCCAAACAATTAGGCAGTATTTCACTGAATAATGTAATGTAATGTAATGTAATGGAAGTAGCTTTTCAAGAGTTTGAACACGTTCTTACCAGGGTCAGAGTCAAACACTCTAACCACTATCCTAATTTTACATTTACATTCATACCACAATTCTAAGGTTACAAAGTTTATTTTAATGTATCAGTACCAGTTAACATATTGCAAGATGTGAACTATGCAGCGTTCACTTTTCACTACAATTGTTTGCCTAGAATAACTCTCTACTTGAGCCCTTAGTTATTTGACTGTGTATTTTAAATCCATAACTTACAATCCATCCAACACCTTTGCTCAGTCAATAGTGTCTCTGCCTACTGAGCTAAGGGTCCCAGATTCGATTTCCGGCATGGCCAAAATTTTTATCATTGGTGAAATGTGGGTTTACCCTTTCACATTAATAAATTAATGGTAAGGGACTGAATGTTGTGCCTATCCTAGCCTTAAGGTAAATTATAAGATATATGAAGTTATGACAGGCCTAGCAAGCTGGTAGTGGAAAATATATGGCTTGAATGAATAACTGATCCAGGCCGCAGGCTGTAAACAGTAGTGGATGTAAGTAAAATTTACACTCTGTAGCGATGGACAATTGGTCATTAAATTGGATTATCCCTGTTTTATTGTATTTCTTAGACGTCAATAAATCTGACAATTACACTTTTAAGAGCCTGATTTGAGTTTTTCCTCAAATAACAGTTAATGGATTGGCTCAACGCCAATGCAAAGTTTTCACTATTTCTTAAAATAATTACTATTTATAATAAGATTAGGAAAATTGACTTTGCATACATGTTTTAAGTAAAGCTTCCTTTAGGAAAAACATTATAAAAAAAGCAAACAAAATAGTTTAACCTAATTAAAATACTAAGAGTCATGTTTCATTAGAAAATATTTAATTTCTTTAATATTTTACTGTATTAAAGATAAGGATTTTATATTCTCAAAGTCACTTTGTAAACAGTGTTTTTTACTTGCATTGTCAGGTTTAAAAAGTGTTTTGAATTAATTGTTAATCAAACTTAATGTGAAGATAAAGTTCATCTGCTGAAGTGTACCCTAATAACAGATTTGATTAAATATGTTTGAAAAATGACTTTAAGACACAGGAATTAAATTCTGTGTTTTTGACTTAGCATGCCAATGATCTACCATTGATCCATCCATGAGTGACTCCTGTGCTCAGGATCATTCATCTCTCATAATTTAAGTTGAAGTTTGTGGTGGATGTGGGATTGTTGGCTATTAAATAGCTATCAGAAACCCAGGCCTCGCCGATTTGAGGGTGACTTTCATGTTCCAGTATTGTACAAATTAGTTAATTGTGCAGGGCTTATATGTAGACTTATTTGGATGGAATAAATTTTGGTAGCATTTTCAGGGGTACTCCATGGTCTAGTACTGATTCACCAAGCCAAAAGTACTAGGTTTGATTTGCATGTCCAGTAGTAATTTTGCAATTATATTTAAAATATATTATATGAACCCCTAACATTGGCAGTGTACTATTACCTAAGTTTATTCCACTCTTTTAGCAATTTAATTGTTATTTAATATTTTAAGTTTTGGTATATTTTATGATTACAAGTTTGTTTCTGACCTGTTGTTTGAAAGTGAGTGTGTAAGAGTAGACATACGTCCTTTGTACTCTGCAGATAACAAGTTCTCCTCTATTGGTCCAATCTACTATGAGTATGGGTCAATGGTGATTACGTACGAGGACTCCAACAAAGCTGTGAGAGCGCTCTATACGCTGCGGGAATCTCGATACGAGGACAAGCATCTACTCGGTGAGTTGTATTTAGGCATGATTATTGACAAAACGTTCTCACTTTCATAATGAATATGAAATACAGGAAAACAGTGCAAATATACTGTAAAATGTAGGTGATAGCAAATTACAAACAAATTAAATAATACATTCAACAACAAGGTTATTGATTACTTTAACTAAAGGGAAGGAATCTTGAGAAGGAATTGTCCTCACATCTGTGTGGAGAGGCTTAAATTTGAATTTCATTTTTTTCCCTATTGGCAATACAATCTTTTTCAAGTATTATTCCTTAGACTACATGGCCACCAGTGCAAGTAGGTAATTAAATAAGAAAGGAAGGTAAGCTGAAAATATAGGTTAGCCCTTAGTAAAAATAACTCAATTTATCTATTCATTTCTTCAAACACTCTGTTCCCTTCATCTTCTCTATTCTTGTTCACACACTTACATATCATACATCTCACTTCAGTTCACTTTTCAAATATGTTTCTTTGCCATAGTTTGAAAAAAAAGTACATAACACAGACGTGAGCATCATTGGGCTACAACAGAGGTTCCCAACCTTTTCGTGCTGTAGAGCACGTTCAAGTCTAACAGTAGTGTGAAGGGCACAATTTTTATTCAAAGCAAATTTATGGGGAAAGTGAGAAGGGGTGGATTTGTGGTTCAACACCCACCTCCTCTAAGTTTACGAAAAAATAAAATAATTTTGCCTTACTTACAGTTTTAACAAGATCAAAATAAAGGTATTGTACTAGAAAATAAATAACTACTCACCACCATTTTGGTATTTAAGTACATTTTTAAAATACCAGTTATTCTGTGTTTGTGTTTCAAGTTCGGAAAGCGATGGAGTAGGCTGAAGTGGAAAAAGGAGTTGTAATGAGAGTGAAAAGCATATATGAGGATAACGGCAGTTGTGTTAAGACGAAGAGTGGGAGGATGGAGTGGTTCCAAATAAAAAAATAGAGTGAAGCAGAGGAGTGCCCTCTCACCACTACTTTTTTAATGGTAATGGAAATGATCATGAACAAAGTGGCAAGGAAACTCAGGGAGGAAAGACTGAAAGCCATGATGTTTGCTAATGACTTGATGGTATGGGGGGAGAAGGAAGAGGAAGTACAGGAACATCCACAGGAATGGAATGAGAAAGTGAAAGAGTGTGGAGGAAAATTTAGCATGGCAAATGTGGAGTGAAAATAATGATAAGGAAGAAGATAAGGCCTAGTAAAGCTATAAAGTTGAATGGAGTAGAGCTGAGAAAAATACAGAAAGTAAAATATCTTGGAAGCATGATTGAGGCAAAAGGGGGAAGTAGAAAGGATTTAATGAGAAAAGGACAGCAGGAGGAGTTGTTCTATTCCATAGGTGTGTAAGAGATCTACTAGCAAAAAGAGAAGTGCCCTTTAAGTGTAAGTAAGTGCTGTATAGGGCTTTGTACTCATTGTCACACATGCAGCAGACACATGAGCAATGAATGTAAGAGAAACCAGGAAAGTAGAGGACATGGGGATGCTGTTTGTGAAGAGCATTTTAGCAGTAACAAGGAGAAACAAGATTAGGAATGAAGTTATCTGGGCAAGAGTGGGGGTACAGGGAGTACATAAGTTAGTAGAGGAAGCAAGAGTGAGATGGTATGGGCATGTAATGAGGATGAAAAAAGAAAGTATGCTAAATAAAATTATGGAAATTAAGTATGTAGTAAAAATACTGTAAGAGAGGCCAAAAAAGAGATGGTAAGAACAGATAGCAAAATGTGTGCCAGTGATAAGAATGGAAGCAATTATAGTAGGAAGAATGGTAGAAGGATAAAGGAAGATGGAGGCATTTTATTAAACTGACCCGGTCACAGGCTGGAAACAGATGATATGATAATGAGTTATTCTGTATATTGATCAGGCAACAAAGCTAGGTAGACCAAGACAAAAACATTGACAAAGAAAATAGAAAGTATGAGTCTAGTGAGAAAGGTGGAAGGGTTAAATCTTTTACACTAGGAAAAACTTTCATCTTGAAACTAATAAACTGGTAGTTCCAAGTAAATTTGGCAAAGAAAAAGGAATGAAAGGGAGATATTGTATAAGGGGTTGAATTGAGTAGAGGGTGATCTCTCAATCCCCAACGTCTTGAGAGCAGCAGAAGTGGGGATAGGTATACACTGATTTTTGTAAGAAAAGTGACAGCTGATGTTATTCAAAAACTTATCAGTTGTGGACAAAAAGTGGGCATAGGGTTGAGGATTCCTGGACTACACAATTAGAGGTGCATAGTAAACGGGCAGATTGGGAACTTGCACCAAGTGCCAAAGGATAGGTGACACCAAAAATACACATAAGAAAAACCCCAACTAATGTTTAAATAATGAAAATTAAATAAACTTGAAATTTGTGAATAGTACATTTATTTTAAATCTTTCATTTTAAAATGTAATTTTTTTCCTCCCTAATTGGGATTTTTGTCATTTTTTCCTAGTTTTCAGGAAAATGGGATATGTTAAATTTTTGTTTCTCCTAAGCTAGTCTTTTACTTAAGTAGGTACCTATTTCAAATATCCACTCTCAAGTGGGATGTGGGTCATGCTGATTTGATTTTGTTCCAGTGATGCTGCTTCCAAGCATTGAGCCCAGCACCGTCCCGGCTGGAGTCCAGCCTTTGTTGGTGTTTGTTAATGTAAAGTCAGGGGGTTGCCAAGGATTGGAACTTATCTCAAGTTTCCGCAAACTGCTTAATCCCTATCAGGTGTTTGATCTGGACAACGGTGGACCTCTTCCAGGGTAAATTTTACAAAATATCAACTGCTACCAGTTACTATAACTATTTTATCAGTTTTGTGTGTATCTTGATTATAGACTTGTGAAAGTAACATAATACCAGTAGATATTATTATTTTATCAGTTTTGTGAGTTACTTGATTATTTACTGAGGAAAGTAACATGGCATCAGTACCGGTAACTCTAATTATTTTATCAATTTTCTGCACCACATGATTCTTTACTGAGGAAAGAAGCATGGTGGCAGTAGCTCTAATTATTTTATCAGTTTGGGGCATTACTTGAATCTTTACTGAGGAAATAAGAACGATGCCAGTAATTCTGATATTTTTTATCAATTTGGTATGATACTTGATTCTTTACTGAGGAATGTAATAGGGCATATCTACATCTAATCATTTTATTAAATTGATGTGTTATTTGATTCATTACTGAGCAAAGAAGCATGGTGCTAGTAAAACTAATAATTTTATTATTTTGTGCACTGCTTGATACTCTATTGAAGAAATTAGTATGGCACCAGTTACTTAGTAATGATAACATTAATTCCCATAATTATTAATGTCGCGTGTTTATGCAGCTTGTACGTGTTCCGCCACATCAAGAATTACAAAATCCTGGTTTGCGGAGGTGATGGCACCATAGGCTGGGTGCTGCAGTGTCTAGACAACGTGGGGCAGGACAGCGAGTGTTCCAGCCCGGCCTGTGCCATCGTACCTCTAGGCACGGGCAACGACTTAGCGCGGGTGCTGCGGTGGGGTCCAGGGTACACTGGGGGGGAGGACCCCATGAATCTGTTGAGGGATGTGATCGACGCAGAGGAGATACGTCTAGACCGGTGGACCGTCGTGTTCCACCCAGAGGAGAAGACCGAGGACAAGAGCCAGCAGACGCCAAACCCCGCTGGTTAGGCCCATTGACTCTTATGAGCCATTTAAATGTACAGCCCAATGACCAATATGCTGGACTGGCGGTCTGAATACCCTCTCTCCCTTGAAATTTCAAATAATACTAAATTTTATCACAGTTAAAATTAGTGATTTCTTCAAATCCCAGAATCTCTTGAGTCCTTAAAGATATTTCAAATTCAAAACATATATTTTTTTATCAGATTTTGAATTCTAGTTTTTTTGTATTTATTATAATGAAAACTTATGATTTAATCCAAAACAATTATGGGACGAATCTAACAACCAAGCCCCATACCGTCAATTTACCACTCATGAACAAAATTAAAATTAAAGCAGGAAACATTCCTACTTATCTGGGAAAGTTTGTACTTATCAAGTTCAATATAATTCTTATACAGGTTTGAAATTCAGGATTCATATTAAAAATTAAGATTTGAGTTTGAAAAAAAGTGGATACAACCTTACAACCTATCTCCAATTAAAATGCATATTTTTAACAAATCCAATTAAAAATATAGATGTTTTATTATTGAATCATAAAATATCATAATAATTTGTGAGTTATTGTAAGGATGTAGCCAAAAGGTGAGGCCAAAGGTCTACTACCTTCTGAAATATGAAATAATAATAATAATAATACAAATTAATATAATGCATACCTTTTTCAGTGGCCACATGGTCTAAGGTGTTACTTTCACAATAGGCTTAAACTGCCTAAGACGGTGAGATCAAGGCTCGATCCTGGTTTGGTTTACTGAGGTCTGTTTTTCCTAAATAGTCTCCCACTCTCTCTTCACGCAAATGTGGGTAAACTTCCTATAAAATTTAACCTTCCAAATCCCATACACATTAGTGTAATTAGTACATACATATAACCTGAACAAGTAGACATATGCGGTGCTAAAAATTAAAAAAATAAATAAATTAATATATGCAACTATTCAAGCCCTTCAAAGAAAAAAAATAAGGATTTGTTATTTTTGAGTCATAAATAATCATGATATTGTCTATGAATTATTGAGGTACAGTGCTCTCGACTACGTTCAAATTTGGTGGCTATTGTCTTTGTTTTGCCTGTTTGTGTCCCCTCTGTTTCAGCGGGAGCGACAAACGAAGACAACACGCAGATATTCGTTATGAACAATTATTTTGGCATTGGCATTGACGCCGATTTGTGCCTAGACTTCCACAATGCTCGCGAGGAGAACCCCAACAAGTTTAACTCTAGGTATTTAATATGCACTTAAAATTTATTTGAAAAAATGCTATCTGACAAGAAAGTTATACTCTGGACATTTTATTCGTGCATTGATTAAAACATTGCTATTGATCTTCCCAGGATGGTTCTGTATTCATTATTTAAGGCTGAGTTTGCATGATGTTAGAGAAAATCATTAGCTTGCCGATTGATGGAGGTTTGGCACACATATAATTTGTAGACAGACCAAAACATTTACTCACTAATAATTTTCCTAACACTTAATATATATTTTCAATAAACACATAAAGGCCATGTAATTATATTAGTTCACCGCATATAAACAACTTAACGTAAAACAGCAACACTTAACACTATTTTCCAACATTCCAACATATTAACTTAGTCAATATTATCTTTGCCTATTGATTTAAGTTGTGTGGTTTATTCCTGGCCAGTGGCGGATCTGGGTGAAGCCAATGGGGGTGAGGGCGATCGCCCTTCCTCCTTCTCCCCCCCTTGCATAGAAAACAATAAAAAATATTAAAACCAACACCTTAATGTTGTAAAGAATTACTCACTCTGACACCTCCCTTGCCCTATCTCCTACATGATCTAATCAGTAGCTCTTTCAATTTAGCTCTAATGTGCAGAAAAGCAAGTGGCTTAAAACTAACATTTTCCAGTAATAAGATTAACAAGTTTTGTATGATAGCAAAGTATTTGAATTAGTATGTATTTATATTATTAACTAATACTAGAACATATTAGGTCTATGTAGCTTTTTATTTCTTTTATTGTGACTGACTTTTTGTTTTATGTTTTTTGTACCATGTTCAAATTACAAATTTGTTGATCAAAACTTTTTTTTTCTACCTGAGTCCTCTTTCTAATACTTAAAAATTATTTTGATGAATTATCATCATCATCATCATCATCATCATCATCAACTGTTTACAGCCTGTGACCGGGTCAGTTTAGTAAAATGCCTCCATCTTCCTCTATCCTTCCACCATTCTTCCTCCTTTAATTGCATCCATTCTTCTCCTCTCACTTGTAAATTTTCTGTTATCTGTTCCTCCTATTTCTTTCTTGGCTTCCCTTGCAGTCTTTTTCTTACATACTTCATTTACATCATTTTCTTTGGCGTCTTCTCCTTATCCATTTTCATTACATGCCCATATCATTTCAGTCAGCAATATTATTATTATTATAAATAAAAATCTTGATTAGTTAAAATTATTAAATTTATATTTGAAGGAGCCTTATGAAAATAGATTGCCACCCCCTTACCCCGAAAACAAGCATTAGATCTTCTCTAGTTCCTGGTAAAGCCAGAAATATGTTTTTGCGAAACTAGGCTTGTTCTTCATATTCACTAAATGGTAAATTAATGGACTGGAGTATAGATATTATGTTTTTCTTGAAAGAAACAACTCTAGTACCAGGAACAATCAAGGTTAAGTTAAAATTAAATACTGAGCTACCCCGATAAGGATATAAAGCAAGATAGTACTACAACAACAAAACATTAGTGAGCTAAGTCAAAAGGTATGAGGTTAAATTCTAGTTACTAAGTACCAGCATTCATTTTTCAACAGAACAAATATATTATCTTAATAAAACCATGATTAGTCCCCTCTGAAAGACTTTGGTTCAGATCATAGTCAGGTTGTAATTTATTCCTTGTGTGTCCTAAAAGCAGATACACACTAGGAGTGATTCCTAGGTCCGAATAACCCCACTCATCTACTATCTAGCAGTGGGTCCTCAAATCCTTGAACCCTTAAGAATATTCAATAATTGAGGATTCTAAATATGAAAATAGTAATTCAAACTTAGATTTGGCTTTGATCTATCTAAAGTGTTAACCGGAGATGGGAGACAGAACATTTTTCTTTAATTTTCTATAGGAAATTTCCCATCTTTTGAAAATGAAATTAATTTAATCATGCTATCCCACATTTTAAACATTTTAAAGTTTCCACTTCCACTTAAATTCTCATAAAGAAGTAAACACCAAAACTATTAGATAACAAATAATTTCTATGAGATTACTAGCAGTGATTTAAGTTCTTTTCTTACTCGCATTGTTGACTAAAGCCCTTGGTGTATGAATATGTCACTATCGAAAAGGTTTTCCAGTATGTAGTAGAACAGATGTCGATACCTCAATAGTACAATCAATGACTACATAAATACATTTCCTTCCTGTGGTATTGAATGACTTGACATTTTTACTCTAATTTTTTTTTGAAAAATATAGCAGATTAATTTTTTTTAGTGCTAATGAATGTCAATAATGTTCCAGGCTCCACAACAAAGGAGTGTACGTGAAAATGGGCTTGCGCAAAATGGTGGGTCGTAAGCTGTGCAAGGACCTCCACAAAGAGGTTAGGTTGGAAGTGGATGGGAAACTGGTTGAGTTGCCGCAGGTGGAGGGGATCATCATCCTCAACATCCTCAGGTGATGAACACACACAAACAGATCACAAGGAACACTTAATTGCAACAGTATCTGCATGAGATTGCATGATTGTCAGTGCGATTATCAATGTGGAGGAGTTTTAGTTGTAAGACAAATGTCAAACAATATGAGTGATATGTATGATTTTTAAGCCTGTGTGAAACCAAGATTTTCAATTTAGAATTTAATCGCAAACCTTTGCTAATTACTACATTTTGAATAAAAATAAAAATTTTATAAACTCTTTTTCTAATTAAAACATAACAAAAATAGCTCCAAGTTTATCCCCAAATGTTAGGATAAAATTGTTGATTATATTTTAATTATGGATTGATGTTAGTTTCTATAAAAGTCTAAGTATTCATAAGTTTGACTTTTGGATTGGAATTTCAAATCAGATTCTAAGATCCATTTTGGATTTAAATTTTGAATTCAATTACGATTTTTTAATTACTAAGATTAAAAATTTCAAATCAAATAAAAATCTAAGTTAGATTCAGATTTGGGTTCAAAATTTTGAAGTATCACACAAGCTTTGTGGTTGGGTATATTTGTCATATTGAGAAAAAGATGGGCACTTCGAACTAAATAGTTGAATACAGAAAGTAGTAAGAGATTACACTATTCATCATCTTTCTCCTGCTAAATGGGTTATGATAAGTACTTTAGTTCGCTAACCGCCAGAACACTAGCATTAAATATAACTAGTTTATTAACTGCTTAGCATATATTGTTTGACTGGTGTTGTGTTGTTTGTCTAGCTGGGGCTCTGGGGCCAACCCGTGGGGGCCCGAGAAAGAGGACCACTTCTCCAAGCCCAATCACTGGGATGGCATGTTGGAGGTCGTGGGGGTCACCGGGGTTGTTCACCTCGGACAGATCCAGTCAGGGCTCCGGTCCGCCATGAGGATCGCACAGGTATGTCACTAATACTCTAGTCACTGGCAATCCAATCATCTCCTAAAAGGCCCATAGTCAGGTGGGGTGTCCGGGTCTGGACACCCCCCGAAATTTAACGAAAGATAAAAAATAAATAAAAAATAAAGTATGATCTCTTGCTCGTAACTTTGACACAGTCAGTGGCCTAACTAATCAATCTAATGGCTCAACAACAATCACCCAATACAGCAATGGCAAGCTACAGCGCACGGCTGACCGAGTGGCTAGTTGATCTTATCTTGTCACATGGCCTTGAGATACCCCTGAGGTCGAAAGGTAATTTTCCTCATTGAAATGGATTAAGACCTACTTAAGAAACTCAATGTGCAGTGAATGATTGACTGGCCTGGCACTGATTTCAATTTACTACTCAGTGCCTTCCACACCTGTGGATGTTTTGGATGTCATGGCCAAGAAAGTTAACAGAATACTACTATTGTATTATTATTATTATTATTATTATTATTATTATTATTATTAGCACCACGTATTACTACCCGTTCGGGTTATACACACTTACGCTAATGTGTAATGGTAGGGTGATTGTGAGATGAAATGGAGAACCTACAGTTTAACAGTGGAATCCGAACCACGGTGGAGGCCTGGCATTCCCCACATTCACAAGTTGGGATTAATACTCGTCTTGTCAGAGGTGAAGTAAGGGTTTGATAATCAGATAAATCTGTGCCAAGACCGAGGATTGAACCCCAGACCCCAGCACAGAAGTCCGACACCTTACCCCTAGACCACAAGGTCACCACTACTATTGTAAAAGGGATAGATAGTGGTGCATTAACATTTTTGCATATACATAGTAGTTTCATTGTTTGGACTTGGTTAGTTACCTTTAATTGTGTTAATTTAATATAGTAAATTCATTTAACAAATTTGTTGCTTTCTTCTTTTCTAACAGACTCAAAAACAATATGAATTTAATGATACTGCAAAAACGTTTCATTTAAATTTTTTAAATACTATAACCAAAGTAAGAAATAATGGAGTTTACAAAAAGTCAGGGTGGGGGTAGCATAGCATTGGATAACACCCCCCAAAATGAAATCCTCGCTATGTGCCTGCTTGTCACTGAAAAGCCAAATATCCTATAGTCGCTCGCAGAATATGTATTAACTTTAAAAAAAGATCCTATTTGGCTACACTTTGAAGATTCATCTCGTAAATTAGAAGTACAACCAACATGATAAAAGTTAAAAATAAAAGTTACACCTAAAGTTATAACACTAAACTAACAGTAAAATGTGGTTATAATATCGTAATGAAACTATTTTGGACCCCTCTCATATATATAAAAAAGTCATGGATGAAGTGTATTTTTCTTAGATAAACTGTATATAAAATACCCTTTTAGTATTTCATCCATGGAGAAGAAGTGATTTCAATATATTGCACCACAAACAATTTTTTCCCTTTAAAAATTCAACCCCGTCATATTTGAAAGATTTTGTGATACGCTGGGTCCCTCTACCCAATAGGAAGCTAGCCTTCACAACACCTGTTGCGAGGAGTTGTTACATTAGTTAGTTTTAACACTGGTGACAAGGGGTCCAAGAGGCAAGGGGTAGGTCATATATAAGCCGCTTGTGCGTATGAATCCATATGAGTGCCGGTAAAATATAGAGCAGTAAGACAGTAATTAACAGTATGGTAATATACACACAGTGCCAGTAACTTAAATCCATAGAGTACATTAAATATATTAGAGAGAAAAATCGCAGAAAAACAATCTGTGAAATTAACAAAAAAACTGTTATTTTATGTATCATATCTTCAGTACAGAAGATGTAATCATTCAAATAAATAGTGTGCAACATCAAAAGTCTTGTTTACTTATAAAATTAAATATCAGAAATAATCATATTACATACCGGGAGCAAGTGCATAGTAAGGCATGCTCACATTGTCATCATCGCAAAACCCAATATCATTATAGATAGTGCTCAAACAACAGAGCAATATCATGATTACAATCTATACCACTTTAATTGGCGCAAATAGCGGGGGTGACAATCCATAGCACTTTAATCGGCACCCATCGCACAGCTTATATATCTAAATAAAATCAAGAATGTTTTAATTGGCGCCCATCACAGACACATAACGTTTTAATTGGCGCCCATCACAGACACATAACGTTTTAATTGGCTCTCTATCGCGGGGCAATAATACCAAACCATTTTAATTGGCGCCCATCGCGGATGCAAGCGTTATAATTGGCGCCCAATCGCTGGGTATCATTAGCAATAAAATTCCGTATCACTATAATATAAATGTATGAGAGACATCACATTTAAATAGAACAATGAAGAATTTCAAATTGTGTGTTCACTAGTCACAAAGAAAGGCAGGGATAAAGTATGTTAGTCTTAAGGAAGTTAACTTTATGTATCTATTTTGTGTTCAGGGCGGTCACATAAAGATCCACCTCAACTCTGACATCCCAGTACAAGTGGATGGGGAACCGTGGGTCCAGAGCACGGGAGATGTCGTTGTACTCAAGTCAGCTCTAAAGGTAGCAAAGAGTCTTTTTAAAAGTATTCTGAACTCTTAACTAAAGTGATCCTCGAATTTACACAACATGTGCGTGATAGACAAGGCGGTAGCCAGGCCAAAGTTTCAGGGTGGGTTTAAGTTTGGGAAGCACAGCCTCACAACTTCTACAGGAAAAGAAAAATTTCAAATATTAAATGACCTTAGGAGTTATCTAGACTTTAATGGCAGGGATTACATACTTTGAGTGTTATCAATTGTATTTAACATTCACAAACTTATATAGCCCCTTCTCCCTCAAAGTTCAAAAATGGCATAATGGCATAAGTGGTGGTAAAGGTATAAGTAGTGGGTGGGTCCTGCCCTAGTAAAATAGTTTTTTTTCGCTTTGGAATGAATCCCCCCTTTTTTTCTAAATTTATTTCACTCCCCTCTTATATTTTCAAACATAATAGCCTATGTTTTAAAAAAACTTCAAATAGTTTATAAAGATATCAAATTAAAAAATATATATCAGATGAAGACTATTCTTAATATCTTCTAGGTGAATATTTATTTAAAATTATCTGAGGTAATACCATTCTAAATAGATTCTAGAGAAGTATATTATCCAAAAATATTCCAGCTAGAAGAGATTGACATTTTGTTAGTAACCCAGATATTCTGACAACACTGCTTACAGTTAGATTCAGATAGAACGACACTCTTTGGAAGTTATAAAAGAAACTTAAAACAGTTTTCACATAGGTATTTATACATCAAATCGTGTGATCTGCATCATTCACATTTGTTATATACTAGTACTATCTATAAATTAACACTAATAATACAGTAAAATATGATCAATTCACACCACAAATAAATATGTTTGTATTTTCTAAAGAGCTCTTCCCATTAAAAATTAGTTCTCAAACTGCCACTATTTATATATTCGCAAAATGTAGCCAGTCGAGGATGTGTAGCTGGACACCCCACCCTCCTTTACCACTTATACTATTCCCGCTCTCTGATTCTTTTTTCTTTGCCGACTAATTTACGTGTTCTCGAATAGTTTTAACTTGAAAGGTTTTGTTATTTCCTAATCTCAAAAACTCACCCTCTTCCACAGCTATCCCCACATTCACTAATACTTCCTATTTTCCCTTAATAATATTTTGTCTTGGTCTATCCAGCTTTGTTGTCTGACTAATGAACACAATCACAAACTATTTTTTTTAAATATACCTAAACATTAAAATGGTGATGATAAGCTGTATACTTGTATTTTTTTGTTTTGTCTAAACTGTAAATAAGGCAGTTTTTTTTTTTTAATTTCGCGGGGTGGGGGTGAACCCCCGGAAACCCTCTCTTGGCACTGTCCTTGGTGATAGATGTAGGATATTTACACACTCCTCCAAAACCTACTCAGGAAATTCCCAAACAACAGTCGTATTCTCTGAGACAAGCAGAGTATACCATGTCCGACATGTATATTATACACTACCTATGTATTAAATGAGAAATAATATAAATTGCAATATAACTACCACAACTCACCAGGGTTAGTAAGGTGGGGGTCAGGAGACAAATATTTAACTGGAGTTTTTGAATTTCAAGTTTGTGTCCTCAAACTTTCAATTAAAACAGGCATTGCAAAGTAGATTCTCAATCTTTTAGAAAGAGCTGAGAGTGCATCAGCAATTTGCTACAAATACAATTTAAATGAACCAGCTATTTGTACCAAAAAGTGATTCAGCTCAAATATTTAATGTATATACCATCTTTTGGATTTATTTATATATTTTTTAGAATAAAATAAATGTAACTTATCATTTGTGTTTATTTTTTGACTTAATTTTTTAAATAATCTCTTATTAGTTTCTATATAATGTATTTTAATATGAATATTTGCCTGAATCTGTAATTAGTTATCAGAGAAGAATATATTATAGTATAATAACATACCTTCCATTTTGCATATGTTTTTAGTATCTATGCGCACAATATCTATTTACTCTTACACAGCAATTTAAGGGAACATATTCCAAGTGTACATTAAGGAATTATTGCATTTGATTTGGCTGGTATGGGGATGCATAAGAATAGCTCTCTTCACTACTCATAAATGCAATGGGTACCACTTTTAGACCCGACTATAAATGTATGTTAATAGGTATTGTAATGAATAAGAATACAAAAATAACTATAATTAATATTATTTTCTTATGCCATCAAAAGAAAGGGCAACCATCCCCCAGGGTATCGATATAAAAGTTGGGAGTTGCAGTTTAGAACAAATTTAGATTAATTAACATTGACTAAATGTATTTAGATTTATCTTTAAGCTCTTAGCATTGACATCAACCATAAAATATATGGTACAACACAATTGTACAAACTTTCTCATGTAGTTAATTATATCTTGGAACAATATTTTCAAAAACAGGTTTTAAGTAAACTTACTTCGAGAATGCTTTTCTTAGAAAAAACAAACATATCGTTATATATTTTAAACAAAATTGTCTACAACTTTTTTTTTTAATTTCAAACTTTCAAAAATTCTATTATATGTAAAGTACCCTCAAATTATTTTTATTTGTAAAAATACAGAAACAAATTCTTATATAACATGAAAATTATTTCCATGTTAGGCCTACCCATTTTGAACTGAATCTTAAGGGATATTTTTAAAATATTTCAACTATTCTAAAATTTATCATAGTAGGCTGCCCTTCATTTAGTTAATTTTTGAAAAATAAAATATTAATACTATTTATCAAATCAAATGCAAATTTTGAACAAAATCATTATCGCTATTTAATTATTTTTTTTTAATTATCCATCAACAAACTACTAAATGACTATAAAATTAAAACAGAATTATTCATATTGTTAAAAACTTACCAGATACCCAAACCAGATAACCAAATTGCTCGAGTGGTTTTTAAAATATTTTAAATTAAAAAAAAAATACTATCAATAAACTTCCCCTAAGGGAATATTTTACCAAAAAACAAGTATACAGTTTTATTTATAATGTAAAACATTACAGAGCTATACATTTTAAACAAAATCATAGGAGACATCATTTTGAATTCTTCAAAATTCCTCATCAGTAATCTACCCTTCAAAGAATCTTTACCCAAAAACCAAATATCCATCAAAAACAAAATTGTTAGAGCCATTTTAGAAAATTTTGGATTTCAATAAAAGTCAATCATCCTTTAACTAGACCTACCCTTACATTATGGAATAAAATAAAAATAAAAATTCCCAATATAAAGGCATATAATATCTAAACATCAAGTTTGAACAAAATCCATCAAATCATTTCAGATATGATGCCAGGGACAGATTGACATGGGGACAGACAAGATTGTAAAATCAACTTTTTGGTTTTGGGGGCGCGTAAAATGTAAAGATTTATCATAATATTGAGATATAAATTTTGCACAGTTACAATACTTTTTCTTTAGATTAGAAAGTAAAATAACTGATGTAAAACACACCTCTTGGCCTATTTACACACTAAATTAGAGCTAGTAAGTTTTAAATTACCAGATCAGGTTTTTCCAATGGCAGTCAGACTATGTCAGCTGACCATGTAGGGTTACAAATACCTATTCAGAAAAAGTAATTTTTAGCCAACTTTATTATCTGTAATAGGAACTACGGTTGACTGATCTAGTAATAAATTATTGATTAAAATTGTATGACTATACTTAAGAAAGCTTACTTCCATTTCAAGGGTAGTATTAAAGAACATAGGATTTGTCTATGATCTCACATAATAATATTGGTGAGATTAGATATCAAACTTTAAGGGGTACAAAGCAATACATATGCATACACTGATTAGTTGGGGGTGAATAACAGATGACTGTTATTTAGGGGAACAAGTCTAAGTCTGTGGTATATATTTTCTATTCGAAAAATATTATTTTTGCAGTTTAGTTTACTTTGCATTGTGCATTGTGATATGGAATGGTATATGGCTAGTCGTAAACATGTTTTTCTATGGTACTAGCAAAGAATGTCTCATAAAAAAAAAAGATAAATTATTTACTTATTTACCTCTACTCGCACTACAATAGCCTTCCCCCATGCACAATAAAGTTTAATATCTAAGCTCACCAGTGGTAAGTAGCTTGATAGTTAAATTATTGATGTTAGGGTTGGGGGTTTTAATTATGTGTGTTGTTGTCTTAGGTTAAGTTAATTTCTAAATAGTTTGCTGACATAGCCTGATGATTAAATAATTTATAAAGAAAAAAAAGCTGAACAGATCAACTAGCATAATCTACCCCTCTAGACTAATAAAAAAAAACCTCTCCATCTGACCATAGGCGACCATGCTGAAGAAAAATAAGATCAAGCGACGGAATACTGAGCCGTCCATCGCCCCGGCTGACGGGGAGGGAGGGAGCAAGAGCAGTGATGATTAAATGTCCCCACCTTCCTGCTTCCCCACCTCCTCTTGGCCAAACCCTCTTATCCACACTTTATTTCCCCCAGGGCTAGTTCCCAACATTATAGTGGGCTAATGAATTCAAACACACAACGACGTGAGACATTTTGAACAAACTCAAATGTAGCAGTAGATGCCAACATGAACAATATCAATGTTTATTGTGAAGGTTTATAAAGATTTGGTCTATCAAAGAAGATAATCTTTAATTTTAAAAGTTTATCAAGGAAATCTAAGTTTATAATGAGTTGATAAAATAACTACAAGGAAATGTTTACGGGGCTAATTCATTCAAAATTATACGGGTCATTTATTTGTAAGGGGTTGTAACTCTATATGAGAAAAAGTATGTCTCACGTTTGTATATATATATATTTTCCACACAAATAAATACTGACAGCGGATTCTTCTTCTGTCTGTCCCCTCCCCTCTCTTGTGCCCTCATCCTCTCTTTCCCTGCCTCTCCCATAACCCCTACTACCTCTCTAGGCCACCATGCTGAAGAAGACGAAGGGAAAGATGAAACGGCGCAACACTGAGCCAATGATGCTCGTGTCACCGGGGTCGCAGTTCGTTTTACCGCCTACTGCAGCTGAAGCCAACCATGAAGACGATGCCTTCTAAAATATAAAAGAAAGAAAAACAACTATGGTGGTTGGACTGATTTTTTCCCCATCTAGTGTATTTATGTCAGTCCAGCGTTTACATATAGCTAAAAAAAACTATATATAGATCTCATTCTTGTATGAGGTTATGTAAACCTCATATGTGTTTAAAAAAAGTATATTTGTTTAAAAAACTTACAAACATGAATGAAAAATAATAATATTGGGCATGGGTTTGCACAATATATTAAAAATTCTGTTTTAAGTTTTTCTTTTCTTTTTCTGTTGTCTGTTCCATTTTGTCATGCACATTTGCTAAAACTGTGTAACGTTGACAATGATGTTATAAAAGTATGGTAATTTTTTACCAATTTATATAAAAAAAAGGGCAATTATACCCTTAATATTTCACCAATATACGAGAAGAATGATAAAATAAAAATGTCCCCGAAGCGTCTACAATTATTAGCTAAGCCCACGGGTGAAAAAATATCCATTGACATCCAGGTACAACGAAACGATCATCGAGTGATTGGCTGACCATTTTTAAGATGGAGGTTTACATCACTCAGAAATCTCGCCCTTCATGGCGAGGCAACATTCCACATGCCATATCTTTGTTTTTACACGTGTACTTAACCTGGCGAGCATTCTCTGGCATGAACTCTTGAAGGACCAGACGAGGAGAGGTTTACTATAGTGACTATTCATGTATCTGCTGGTATCTCAGTTGTTGAAAAGTTGGTAATGGTGCGTTGCAAGAATGTTTTATATTCTTCAGAATTCAAGTGTGGTGAGAAAATGATCTGTTAATAAAAAAAAGTTTTGCTGGTGTCATTCTCAATTTAAGGGAAGAACTATTTTAGGCACTGAATTGAATGGAGTATCTATGTTTGTGAGGTGAAGAGTTTTATACTAAGGATAAGAGAAAATTGAATGTATTTTTAACACTGGCTCTTTGTTTCTTTTGAAATCACATGAAAAGAATTCAAGGTTAATGAAAGATGAGGATCTGTTCAATTAAAAAGATGAAGGGTGTCCTTGGGAAGAAGTCGTGCCAGGATCTGTCAGGACTTGGAGTTAGTGAAATGGTTTTTAGGTTCCGAAAAAAAGAGCAAAAAAACCATTCCCCTTGTCCAAATAATAAGGTTTTCTCACTGGAGAAAATCGAATTGCCACTTTTTTGGCATTTGGTAGTTTGCGTGCTCTCATTCTAGTCAATATCCACACTAACACAAAAAAAAATCCAAGTAGGATACCCCCTTTCCCATCTTCAATTGCTTGATGTAAAAAAAATCACTATAGATCTGTTTCTATTGTCTTTCTTTTCTTCCCCCTCCCTGGTATGAAATGTTTAAAATAAGATTTAAAAAAATTATGAAAGTAAAAAAAGCGACGGCTAATAAATTTGTGGAGTCTGGTCTCCTGACCGGAATCGGACATCAGCCTCTATATTCCAAACCTGCCAAAGCGTGTAATGGGGCTCAGTTGTTCACAAATCGCCTTTCCGGAGCATTCAAGTTTTGTGAACAATATATACGTGCGGCAGGTTTGTGAAGCCTCAATGTTTTTTAGGACCATGTGTCGTACGCTGTTATTTATTTTTTATTACATTACATTACACTAGCTAATGTTATATTACGCTCTGTACAATCTCTTACTTAAAAAGATATTTAATATATATATTTAATGTGCTACTACAATTTTTCTGTCATTGTAATGTGTTTCTTGCGAGAATTCGCAAAAAATTTAAATAAATACCTTATTTTTTGGTGGGGGGTCAAGTCTTTGGACCATTCCAAAAAATCCACCAAAGGTCTAACATCACTTTCCCCCCCTTTCCCAAAGTATAAAAGAGAATGGTTCAAAAATTAAACATCTTGAAACATATTTTATTGAGTCTATTGCAATACGGTCTCTATATAAAATATATATATATATATATGTATATGATGTGAAAATGATAAGCTAGGATATTATATTATAACTTGTGGATAGTGGAGACAGTAAATGTTACTTCCGAACGCATCGACTTCTTGTTATTACTTTATGCAGTATTTTCCAAGATCAACAAAATGTATCAGAGGGAAAACTCATTATAGGTTGAGTTTCATGTGTGAAAAAATTACACTTTCATTTTTAAAAATTTAGAAAAAAATAATATAAATAGATTCTCAATAGTACATTTTTTAAAGCGGTTATGAATATTATATTATAAAATATTGGCATATTAAAAGTGGTAAATTTAGGGAAATTTCAGAGCTTGACCATTCTGATTTGACTAAAATCATAAATCTCAGCTATGCCAACACTAAGAAGGCAAAAGTTAAATATATTATTATAACACATAAAATTATATCCCGTTTATTTAATTTACTTAAAATGTCTTGGAAAAAACTGCTTTCTCTCCCTGCCCCACTAATCTTCCTAGATTCCAATACTTTCTTTGTAAATATAATAAACTAATTAATGTGTCAACAATTTAGTTGAAAAATGATACAAATCTGGGACTGTATGAAACTTTGGATCATTAAGTATCATACCTGTATACTGACAGAACAAGGAGTCCGGGATTTGATTACTGGCATGCCCAAAAAAGTTATCATTGCAGAAATTGAGCTTACCCTTTCTTGGTGATGAGTTTATGGCCAGGACATTGGGTGTCATTTCTATAAAGTTAAGTTAGTTTGTAGGTTTTGGGCTAATATAATTTTAAGTTCAAAAAGTGCATGCTAAACACCCCGCATAAAAAATACTTTTGACTTAAGCTTCTGATTTTTCCCTCACTGAGATATTTTTGTGCTGAAGCTATTCCTCCGAGGGCAGGACAGGCCTTATTTCTCCACATTAGTTTACAAAGGTTCAATTCTTGTGTACAGATATAATTTAGTTCAACTAAATTGACAAAAGATTTGTGTATAAATCAAAAAGTGCATCAAAAATATATTTATATTGAATGTGTGTTTCATGAACACCAGATTAAAGTCAGTCAAGTAAAACTAAATGAAAAAAGAGCAACTTAATTTGAGAAAATGAAGCTTGTATTTAAAAAATATACAATGTATTTATTTATAGGACAAACACCATATTTTTGAGAATCACAAAGTTTTCATTTTAAATACACAATGTTGCAATTAATATTTGATAAAGAGAGTAAATTTCACTGTGACACATGACATTATCATCAAATGAACAAACGTACAAAATTATTACATCAGAATTTGTAATGTAACTATTAGAGTTGGGTTGAATCAACTATTTTAAGAATTTGAATATACACTTTACCTTCAAATCTGAATCCGAATCTAGGAAAAAATTATGAACATAAGAGGAAATATAAATATAATGGAATAATAGAAAATATTAATAGTAACTAAATTTTAACATGTTTTCTTATAAGCCATTAGTCATTATGTTCATACATTCAGTTAAGGGTTAAATTACTGGTCCGGGGTCTGGTTGTTAAGTTCAGTCTATAATTATAATTGGTTCTGAACCATATATAAGCAAAATTATAGCTTCACACAAATTTCACTTGAAAAATTGAAAAAAATGTTTTTTTTTTAGGTTTCGATTATAAAATCCAATTTTTTGAACTTCTCAAATCTTCGATATCCTTAGGGACTCAAAGGTCCCATTCCTAGCACCTATATAATATTTAAAAAATGCTCCCATTGTATAGATTTAAAAATTATGAAATGGCATGGTATAAAAATACATCCATGAGGATCTTAAGAAAAACAAAATGTATTGTTTTCATAATTGATATGCAGGGGTGGCCCAAGGCAAATGTTGCGGCTGGGCAGAATTGCTTTTTGGCACCCCTGTATTATCAGTGGATAATAGGAGTATGAAAATAATCCCCAAGCCCAGCAACTCCAACATAACGTAACCTGGGTGTGATAGGAAAATAATCTGAAGGAAAACTCCATAAATAATAATGGTGAACATAAAATATATTTTTTTAAAGTGACACTATATCCTATTTTATTCACCACAAAAAAAACCATACCAATAAGTCAAATTTCATATTAGTATCAAAAAGTGAATGATTGTTATGATTAGTAACTCCACTATTTTGGTTTTGTTAGGTTAGGAATTGTTAGGTTTGGGGATTATTTTAATATCATGCCCAGGTTACATTAGCGGAGAAGTGAGGTTTGGAGATTATTTTCCTATCACGCCTAAGCTAGGTTAGGTTAGGTTGGTGCTCTGTTTGGCTACCTGGGCAGCCGCCTGGTTCGCCCGGCCTTTAAATTGCCACGGTTGACATGACATGAATTGACCAGATAGATTTTTAAGGGAGTTATATAGAAAGCTGCGCCTTGCAGAATGGAACAATATTAATATTTAAATAAATAATCCACTTTTTTTTTTCAATTTTGAATATTATTTTTTCCTATGAATTTTGAATCTCGAATCCAAATATTAGAAAACATGATATTCATAGGAGAGTAGCTTTTCTATAATTCTATAATTTTTTCCTTTCAATCCTGTTTTTGTTTTGATTAATTCTTTAGTTGTTATAGAAAGTATAAGTGAACATTTTTTGACATAAGATGAATGAACATTCAGTTAAGTGATAAACCAACAGTTTAGGGCAGGAATGGGCAAACTACAGCCCGCTGGTGTGTTCAATCTGACCCATGAGATAAATAATTAAAATGTGTTGGATTGTGAAGCAAACGTTTTTAAACATAACACCAATGTATTTTCAAAAAAACATGCCAAAAAACCAACACTTCTGACCATAGTAAATCATGCCAAAAAATATATGGCAATCTTTGCACTTTCATATTCATGTAAAAAAATGTTTTCAGCCATAAAACTTAGGCAAAAGATCTTAAAACCAACTTACTGATGAGCGTCTGTTTTTTCTCTTAATAATCACCTCCTCACAGTTTCACTCATCTCACACCCCATAATATAAATCTTCTGAATGAACTTAAAAACATACTAAGCCACTATGGCATTTATGATTGTTGTACAGTCTCAATATATTTAAACTTATTCATGTCAGTCATGTGTGTTTATAATTTCTTTAACATTAATTCAGAAAAAAAAATTTAATGAATAAAAGTCTTCAGACTGCTTTTTTTTATTGTAAGTAAGTTTGCATATCCCTGGTTTAGAGTTAGTTAGATTTACTCTATAATTAATTTAGAATAAGCCACTAGTAAATACCATGTTAAATAAAAGTTTTAAAAAAATGTCGGTGACAAGGTCAGGGAGCAGGTTTAGTGAGGATGTTATTTTTCCATATGGTTTTCTACTCTGCAACCAAATAGGTGTGAATATATTTGTTCTAAACTCTCGTTAATTTCATCATACCATCCTCATTAGAGTAACTTAAATGAGTATAGCCCAGAGAAGTAGTAAGATGTGGTGGGGGAAAAAATAGTGCCAGCACTGATTATTAGGAGCTATTTAAATCAAGGTTAAATAAAGAATAGAAATTAATACCAATAATAGCTAACCTAAATTATTTAAAGAAGAACACAATTCACACTTTACATTTCTGCCATTGGACAAAGAAAATCGATTGTTACTGCCCAATCCCCCGGCCTAGGTTTTATTTTATCAGAACGCAACGCAACTTCCTAAAAGAGGAAACCAAAAGCACAAAAGTTAGTAAAAGGAAAATGGTAAAGAATGACACTTAGATAGGAACATGTAAAAGGAAGAAATAACACAAAGGACAAGCATAGGAAATGGACATTGGATGTAAATATATATAATATATCTCTTTAAGGAAAACCTCTTTTCACTTTTGCAGGTAATTATATTATATTTAGAACAAGATATAGTAGAGGCGGATAGAAACAAGTACACATTTTTCTATTCCCTCCATCCTATACCTTCTTCCAAATATAATACAATTAACTCAAAAAGTAAAAAGAGATTTTCCTTAAAGAGATAACCTAAACTAAAGTTATAGCACAAGTGAGTTGAATTTTAAGATAATTCATAAGCAATGATGCAAAATAACGATATGTAAAAATTACACACATTTAAACTGGTCAGAATCCAATGCAGGCCCCCCAAGTCATAGCCCAGTATCAAGCATTCCCTCTGGTAGGGTATGCCCTATCTGATCATGTG
Organism: Timema douglasi; assembly: GCA_901482245.1. Classification (NCBI taxonomy): domain Eukaryota; kingdom Metazoa; phylum Arthropoda; class Insecta; order Phasmatodea; family Timematidae; genus Timema; species Timema douglasi. Next base: position 70,832 of record CABEEJ010002140.1, read on the forward strand.
AATGTTGCATTGTTCCTGGAGTCACAGAGTCAGTCCCGAGTGCTAAACGGGTAGCCCCCCTTTCCTGAGACTTGTGAGCTGAGCTGTGGTACCCTCCTTGCTGCATGGGACTGGTGATGTTCCTGCGTCTTGCCGCGTGGTGCAGCGTTGCCACGGGGATGCTGAATGCTCGGGCTGCAGGCTTGATACCCATCTGTCCGGCGCTGATCATATCTAGCGCTTGCTGTAAATAATTCCAACACTAGGTAGATATCTGGTTTTAAAATAGTTAATAATGGCTACACAAAATATAAACATCCACATTTTCAGTTTTAATCTAGCAAACAAGGGTTTATTCAAGTTGTATGCATATAAAAACCTTTGTTAATAATGATAAAATATACTTATGTTTTTATTTTTTAACAAAAACCACTTGTATAAACTTCCTAGGCTAGGAGAGTATATGATGGGGTCCATGTAAAAGTTAAGTTACCTGCAAATCTTTTTTAGTGTATTGGCGTCCGGATGGCCTTGAACATCCCTGAAACATAACACCATCAATGTATTGCTTTTATAGGACTGCTTTCTAGTACTTTAAACAACTGCTATTTAGGGGTGTGTGGAAATCCTGAGTTCCTGTTCCTAACCTGAGGGCTGGTACATCTGCTGTATCTGCTGTAATTTAAGGAAATATTCTTGCTTTTGTTTATACTTTTAACTGAAAATGTTAACCAAATATTCTTTCTTCAAACAACAGCAACATTTTAGCTTTAATATTTGATGAGAGTGTCAGGTCTTCAATAACAAAATGATTTAATTTTTCTTTTATACATACAAAATGGAAATATAAGAAAACATTTATACAAAGCCAAAACCAAAAAGCATATATTTTAAAGTGTGTTTACATTATTTTTGAACATGGCCTGGATATTGATGACCTTAAAAATATCAAAAAATTATCTATTAAATGACCTAAACTTTCTAAAAAATGACTCAAAATTTTCAAAAAATGACCTAAAAATTTGTAGTAAATGCACCACAATTTACAAATTTAAAATTAAATGAAAATCCTTTAACCACTAAACTCTTGCATTCTGATAAAAAATAACATTGATTTCCTAAATATATGCGTCTAAAGTAATAACTACCCCCTCCCAACGCAACCTTCTCCAGCCTAATTGCAGTGTCCCACCAAAAATGTGTATTTTACGAGCATAGAAGCATTATATTCTCATACCAACAACTGTGTGTAGAAAAAATTTATATTTGAGAATTTATGCATTTATAAAATATCAATAGCTACAAAAAAAAGTATATTTAAAAAGTATATATATATATATATTTTAAATATACTTATTCAACATGAATGAATAAAAATGACTCAATTATGGTTAAAATTTTCTTATAAATGAAACAAGCCAAGGAAATATGACCTTAAATTAAAAAATGACAAACGATGACCTACAAAATATACAATTCTGCGACCAGGGGAGAATGAACAGAGCTTATGTACTTATGAGCAATGTATTTGATGAACCAATAAAAAAAATTGCCTGTCATCAACATCCAGACCCTGTTTATGACTATGCCTGTATTATTTATGATTATGACCCTATTTAGATGCAAACATAACTATGTCATAATTTAATGAAAATTGTTACATTCCTCTTCAATACTCCAATGACTTTCCATTAGCATTGAATGCAATAATGTAAATGCAAAATTAAAATTAAAATTCTCAAAATCAGGGATTTGAAATGTTACATTCCTGACCTCGCCCAAAATAATAGATTATTTTCTAATCCAGAACCAAATACAAAATATCAAGCTTAGTGCCCTTTTTTCCATCCTTTTATTTTATTGTCTCTGAATAATTCTAAATATTCATTTAGATGTAATAGGTTCGGTTCCAAGATGTTCTGAAATGGAAGAATTCACTGTGAGTGTTATAATCTCAAAGAGATTGAGATTACAACATTTTATTTGCCCCCAATTTCAAAATAACAGGTTTTATAAATCTGCCTGTGCTTGGAGCCGCAGCTGAAATTTTTTAATGGATTTTATTCAAACTTGATATTTAAATGCTATACTGTCATAGATCAAGGTAAAATAATGGTTTTTTATTCAAACTCTAAAACTAAGGATAGTTTATTAATCATTGATATATATATATATATCATCTTATTTATATAAAAATGTAAAGTGTACTTCAGGGCCTCATAAAGTGTAAAAAAAACCATTATAATCTATAGGTCAAGATTTTCACAATTATAATACTTTATATATATTAGAAAGTAACCACACATTCTGTACAGGTGAGGATGTGAAACAAAAACAACTGGAAATGAAGTTCTTTTAGAGTTGTTACTTTACTCAAACAGTCACATTTTCACAGCAAAAAAAATAAGAAAAGCTGAAAAACTTATCCAAAGATTCAGACTTTGTGCCAAAAAAAACACACTTTTGATTGGTGATATACTTCTATAAGCTCACCAGCCTCCTGCATATTTTTCTTTATTTAGAATTTTGATTTTTCCAATAGTTTCAGTAGTAATTATTTTATAGTCAATTTAGCCATTTAAAAATTTTACAATCCATGCAAAAAGGTTATAAAATATTTATTGACTCCACAAAAATAAAGGGGTAGCGGCTCAAAATAGATGAGGGCTCATGACCTCTAAATTCCTTTAGATAACCCTGATTCTCATGTTACGTTAATAGGGCAGTGCAGGACTGTATCGAGGCGGGGAGGTTTTTTCTGTCAACTCCTCTCTTGAAAGTATTATCAATAAAGTAATTTTATATGTCTCCTTAATGCCTAGGGTGGTGATTTATTGAAATCTTGTACAATTCATAACACAAGTCAAATTATGTTTAAAAACATTTTAAAAGTTAATTGAAGAGGGCTTAGTGTTAAAAAAAAAAAGCCTTCTCCTGTTATGGGAAACCACCACAAGATACTGCAAACAGCCCCCTTCCTTCAACAAATAAATTTCTGGGAACGACCCTAAGATGAAGGAGGGACAAACTCTATGGTTGATCTTACTGAAGTGGTGGGGAGATTGATCTGCATATTGGTCTCATTAATAGCTTGTGAGCTGTCATGTGACGACTTGCAGTTTGCATCTTGGATGGTATTGTGAACTGTAACACTGGACACACAAAAAAATATCAAACCATTAATAATATGTGCAGACGGTGCATAGAACTGTGTGGAAATGAGATGATTTAATGTAGCTACATGATCAAATCTGTGTGAGCAAATAGTGAAACCACAACAAACCTAATCTTAAAATTAAATAAAATATCTCAGACACACATTAAATATTGGTGCTTTTCTGAAAAAAACAAAACAAAAAAACTAGATTTCAAGCTAGTGATGGGGCATTTTTATATTATTTTATTTTAATGCTGGTGCTATGGCTTATCCTACATAACCTCAGTGGACTCAGGAAATGCATCAGCATTTACCAAATGTAAGAAGAAAGAGATAAAAGAGGCTGTGGAGTGGAATAAGGCAAGGGAGGAGAGTGAATGAAAAAAAGGTAAAAGGAAATATTTTATCATTATTAATACAGTGTGGCTGGCTACATTTCATATGAAACGCGATGGTGTGAAACATCGTCTCTGTTAGTGTAGAATGCATGGAGTAAAAGATTTAAAATTGATGTTTTTGAGTGGTATTGCATACTAATATTATTAAATTATAATATAGTATGGTTAAGAGTCTTTGCGAAAAATATCATTGCTACAAATTATATTTACAAAATGCTCTATATTGTGTTTACAATTTCCAAAAGTTATAAAAGTTGACATTGTTGTGTGATTGCAATATTATTTTGTATAATAAATTGTACAGAATAAATTATATTTTTATTTGAATTCAGTAGATCATCAATGGCATATCAAAGTACACATTGAGATCAAATATGGTGAAATTCATTAAAATATACATATTTAAACAATTAAAACACTGGTCAAGTAAAATGATCACATGATCATAAAATTCACCATTAATTCTTATTTTCACACTCATTCACAATTCATACTTATTTTCAAATCCTTTGTCTTTTTGAAGTCCCAAAATATGTTATCAATTCTTTTATCCAGTTCTATGTAAGTCTTGCACCATTTTACTGCAGGCTCACCTAATTCTTAGGATTTAAGTTGGTCAGATTAGGTTATTTTAGAAAAGGGTAGTTAAGTTAGGTTAGATCAGGTTAGCTATTGTTCTCAGTAATATATAATGACTGGTTATTCTATAAATTTCCTATGAAAAGTATGACATACCACAGCAAGGGCCAGTTTCATAGTCAGACTTAGTACGCCTCAAGTGCGGCGCTATACTAAATACAGGATGACACCTACCTAAACTCAAATGGAATGGGCCAGTTTCACATATGAAACTGGCCCATTCCATTCTGGTCTAGGTAGGGGGCGTCCTGTATTTAGTATCGACTCACACTTTAGGCGTACTAAGTCTGACTATGAAACTGGCCCCAAAACTAATTTATTTCATACTTTGCTAAAACCACTTAGGAATTATATAGAAAGCCTAGGCATTTTATAGAATGTCTGGATTACACACATTGCCATTAACATATCTATAATATATAAACAACTATATAATTATCTTTATATGTATGTATAAACAACTATATACATATGCATATAGCAGTGGCATATGCTGAAAAAATTAATAGGTACTCTAAAAGCTGAAGGAGGATTTGGGGGTCAAAGAGTCTTAACCATTGTTGGCCAAGAAGATAAAGAAATGCTTCCCCTGGAAATATTTTAACACGAGTACCTCGAGTTTAGAGCAATGGATCTCAAACATTTATGTTTTTTTCGTACTCGCATTCTATCTTGGGACACTTCTCACCTCCCAACTCCCCTCATCTATCTTTTTTTACTTATTTGTATCTTTGTTTCAATATCCACCTTTACAGCCTATTACATATTCTGCCTTCATAAAAGTACACCAGAACTATGCTCAAAACACACCAAAACGTGAAACTACTGATGATTATCATCCACTCAAATTGTAATGGAATATCAAAACACAGCACACTGCAGTTCATTACAATACCTAAACAATCTGAGATTTAAGTAAAAATGTCAAGGCTAAGAGTTATGAGCACACTCCTGACTGTATAAGAATGAGATACACTATTAAATTGGTTGAGTGTAATTAAAAGTACACACAGGTAGTTTTTTTTTAGGTGTTTACCGTGCACTTTCTGAGCCAAGTGATTATATCAGCACATGACTTAACTTAAATCTATAACAAACACAACACCCAGCCCCCAGACTGTAAATTCATCACTGTGAAAGGGGAAATCCAAATTTTACCAATTATATTTTTTAGGCCATGCCGGAAATCAAACCTGGAACCCTTAGCTCAGTGGGCAGGTAAACTGCCGACTGAGCTATGGTGTCGGACTCGCAGGTAGCAATACACAAGGTAAATATATATATATATATATATATATATATAAAAGTAAAATGAAGTACTACATGGATCAAGCGTGCATCAGAACTTGGTGGGAGGATTAAGGTGTATTGTCCAACTCATGATGCAATAATAATAATGGAGACTAAAACTATCTAATAAATCCTAACTATGCTCCAGAAGTTACTTGGATCCGTAAACTGTGATAACAGTAACAGAGGGGAGATTTTTTTCCTATTGGGTCTATTTCTCTATCGCTACGTCATTGGTTTATTGCTAAGACATTTATATATGAAAATAAATTTTATTTTACATTTTTTCTGATCAATCATTTTTAAACTGTGAAATTACACTCCTAATTTTTGGGATTCCTTGAAGTATAATTAATTAAAATCACAATGACTAACAATTATATAATGTATGTTGCAAAAAGTTATAAAATTATAAGCAACAATCAAAAGAACAAGGTTAAAGCTCCATAAATACTTCATACTAAAAAACAAAAACACTGTCTAGCTACTACAGTTAAATAAGCCCCTCATTACCCACCCTCCCATCCCTACTTCCCTCGTGTATACTCTAACATGGTGGTAATTATGCTTGCCAAATACATGATGATACATGTGCCTAGAATGCATAAACATAATCAAATATGTATTTAATTATTATTGCATAGTTTAAAGCTTGTTATTTATATGATTGATTCACATGTATTATTTGCCTTTATTATATTTTATTTTATTTAAGCTATACTAGCCTAGTAAATAATCAATGTGATCTTGATTCTTGAATATTTGTTAAACATTTGGCACACTGTTTTGCTTGCGATAAGTATTCAAAAAGCCCTGGGTTGTAAACATCCTAGTTCATTGGCCTTTGTTTGTTTCTGAGGGGCAAGGGGGAGTGTTGCAATCCCATAGACATTGGTCAAGGTCCATAGAACTTCTTTAGCTTTGCCTGCTGTTTTAAGCAGGACCTGACCTTCATAAGCTGGGTAGGTAGAAGACCCTTTTGGAGGAATAATTACTTAAAACACAATATTCTTGAATTATGAACAAATATTAGTTTACGAATTAATAATATATAGATACGCTATACATGTATATCTATTCACAATTTAAACATTACTATTTACACAGTTTGCACAAACAACATTGAATTTAAAAACTAGTCCATATAATTATGGGTATGCGGCACATAAATAGCATACTCAGAGAATATGCCACTGGTATATAGCCCAGACATGTCGTAAGATGTGGTGCAAAAGAAAATACATTAATTATATTACATAATAACTGATTTATACCGGTGGTGTTGATTTTATGTACAAATAATCCTGTCTAGCATTCATTAAAATATAATTTAAACATAACACCTGTTCATGGGAATGGATCTGAGATCCTTGGCTTAGCGCATCACTACTCTACCATTTAGATGTACAGGGCCCTGTTCTCAAATTTTAAGTCAGTGTTTGTGATAGAATACTTTAAGCCTTAAGAAAAGCAAACCAAAGTGACAAAAGAATTTTAAATTTCATTTCAATTAGACTTGGTAGACATATAGTACATCATTTTTTGAGCCAATTTTTATTTTACTATAAGACTTCTCACTCCTCCTACCCCCCCTTCCCCCATCCCCCAACTTCACACATTGAGTCTTACAACCTGTAAAGCCCATACTTATTTTAACTATGATGATTGGATAAGGTTGAGAAAAGTAGAATTTAGACGAAGTGTTCCCAAATCTGCTTGAAGGAAGATTGTAAAACCACTTAGGAAAAATCTCCTCAGTGTGCAAACCTAAACCCCCCGTCCCCGGCAAACTAGACTTAAGGAGTGACACATGAAAACGTATGCACACCAATGAGTCCCTATATCCAAACATATTAAAAAGTTTAGATGAGGAGGGGAATTGACTTTTACCACCTGTACGCTATGTTTACAGTTCCATACCAGACAGTTTAACATTTTTATTCAAGTAGTGTCAAATATAAACAATTTTAGTAAAACATCCATATTACCATATCTCCCAGATTCTAATATCATTAGGGTGGAAGAGGGATAAATTAATCCTAATCCTCCCCAAAAAAAATTAGTTGGTACAAAATATAGGGACTGCCTCCCCAATACCATCAATCCTAACAACTAATTTGTACTTGTGATAGCTCGAGTAGACAAGGACATAATATTTTTAAAATTTTCAACGTAAAATTACTCATAGCTAATAATGTTTCCAAGGGCCTGAGGAACAAAAGTGGACATCAGGTCTCCAAGCAAAAGAAAAATATTGAAAATGGAGCTTTAAAAATTTCACTAAATTTGTAATGGCTGGGTGGGAATAAAATCCTCAAAAACTGCCCCTTTGTTAAAAAAAATCCAATTATAAATTGGACAGACCAATCAATATTATTTGCCCTTACTTTAATAATGTTTTTAATCTTTCATTAGCAGAAAAGTAATCAATATCTATAATAAATATAATTTAACCAGTGCTTGTTAATTTTCAAACCATCCCTTACTAGAAGTATTCCATAAATAGTTAACATTTTACATTTGTGCTACACAGTGCCGAAAGATATCAGCAAACTAGCTCATCACATGTTCACGTGTTATTACTATAGAGCTGTCCAGTATTAGTATCATACAGTATTTAGTAAAAAGGGTCAGGTAAGAAAGAGAGAGATAAAATAGCCAGCCTAATCGTTTTTAAATTTCGGATCTCTAGATGTACAATGTTTGCACCTAGAACCACACATATAGTGGACTCCAATTAGTTAGTACTAAGCTTTTTAAACTCTACCAGAATTCAAACCAGAGTCTTTAAGAGGTGGTTATGACTCGTCTCTTAAGACCCCATCTAATTAATAATCTAGCTCAGTGGTTCTCAAATCGTGGTATGCGTACCCCCAGGGGTAGGTGCACAATTTTCCGGAGGGCACATGAGCAGCTTTCTAGTGAAAATGGGCAAAATGGCAAGAGATCTAAACGTGGTGGAGAGCCAAAATTAATGTGATGAGGAGTTTTCAAGACGAATTAGGGACATTTTCTCCTTTAATTACATTTGTCATTTGACCTGTCATTTAGGAAAATTCTATCGTGGGGGTACACAAGACTTTTAGTTATGACCAAGGGGTACAATATAAACACAGTTTGAGAACCACTGATCTAGCTCATGGAAAGTCTATAGGTTCCAATTCTATGTTACCTGCCAGCCTTGTTATGAAGGCTGCTTTCCTCAACTTCCCTCATTGGTTCGTCCTTCTTCTCTTTCTCGCCAACTTCACCGCCAATAACAAATGTCACAAAATCACTCTCGTCACACTGTGACGTCTCATCGACTTGGATGTAGTCTGCAGTGTCTGCCCATGATATGTGCGTCAGACCTGTCCAAGTACAAGCTAACATTACAGTCAATTTATATACTTTTTTTACAAGATCGTGACACACTAGGGTTGCTAGTACCTGGCACCTACTTACAGATGCTCTATGTCCTGCATCACAATCTGAAGCTGTCTATATGTAGGCCTATTTCAAACTACAATGACAAGTTGATTCTACATTTTAATCAAAGGTGTTGAAGCTTTTTAAAATTTATTATTTTAAAAAAAGAGAAACAGTTAAGCAAATATGAATACATTTAAAAAATACATTTTTTTATATTTTTCTAATATTTTAGACAAAGTCAAGTCTTGTAAGATAAATACAATTTTTTTTATAGTCTGTATAATAACAAATCTTGCCAACTTCAAGAGTGTCTGCCAACTGAACTAAGTGTGTATACATCCATCATTGGTGAGAGAAGCAAATTTATTGCTCTGCAGCTGGATGTGTAAATAAAAGATTAAAATATGAAGAAAGCCTTGTGAAACACCAAATATAAAATTTTATTTGAATCGTGACCTGAGATACCCAATGCGTCTGCAGTCCTGAGTACACCTTCCACCTCCTCCTGACTGACACAAGCCTCTCCGCGGTACATGAAGCTCAGCAGGGCCTTCATTTCGACCAGTTTAACATCTCGCATAAATATAATAGGGTGGGTGGCAGGAATTGAGCTTAACATGGTGTGAAAATATTGGCTGGAAACAAGCACAAGTTTAACATGATATTTTTAAGTCATTGGCCCTCACTTTTTTTAGGACCCTATTTAAAGTATGTATTCTTTTATAACATTTTCCCATGTATTGCAAAATTTTGAAATGGTTACATTGACCTATAAAAATAAGAATCGTGCCAAACTATATGATGGTTCATCAAGATATCCAAGGGTTGCACAAAATTATGGGCCATGCCACATGCAGTCTAAAACATGCTTGACATGAAAGCTTTAAGGTAAGTATCCACTGGCCTGCATCGGATTTATTTAGTGTAGGCCTACTGCATGCAATGAATTCAGTTTTCTGAAGGAGGTGGTTCCCTATATCTTTACTCCAGTTCTACCGTGTCACCTTTCATGTGTCCTAGTATCTATAATGACATCACTAACATGGGTTATGATTAAGATGTAGGCTACTAGAAGCAAAATACTTTTGCTGTACATCACAAAGCTAAAATATTTCAAAACTATCAATAATATAACAGCTTGTACTGATGTAATTAATCTAATTTAGCTTTATAGTATTATTTTTCTGATCAAAATTATGTTTTTAAAATTTTGTCTGAGTAATTTTTGGATTTGATTTTAAACTTATCACAGATATTTTGAAAATGAAGTGCTATATTTGTTTTGTGAGCACACTTAAATAAACCTTAAAAAGTGTCCCTAGATGGCAAACCTTTATTGGTAATTAGTGAGGTGAGGGGAAAATGATAACTCAATCACACATGTTAGTTCCTGAGCTGGTGGAGAAATTAACTGCAAGATGTAGGTCGGTCGCTAACGACTGATCTACAGGCTGTATTTCTGTCGGTCACAAACAATGAAGTTTGAGAACAACTAAATTACAAGAGGTAGTTAACAAATGACTAAACTACAGTAAGTAGTTCATAAACTACTAATGAACTAAATAAATGAATTGCCCATTTCAATGAACTAAATCATTTTGAACTGTTTCCAACAGTGAACTGTACTGCCCATCTTTAAACTAAATAGAGAGAGTAAAGCTTTGAATTTCGAAAACGAATGGTGGGGTGTGCGTGCACCACTCATTATTCCAGATGACATTACGGCATACATCACATGGATCGGATTTTAATCTGCCTTCCGGGATCTTTATTGGCAATGTCGACGTTCAATGCATATATGTGAATGCAGAAAAAAAATAGTGTAAGGAATACTAAAATTTGATACATCCAATGTGGACTAGTGGATGCTTTTTCTTTAGGTGTACTCAAACTCAAAAGTGTGTCTCTTGTAACTCTGACTGTCTCCTGTCTATCTATGCCTAAGTCACCAGGCAAAACATTTAGATGCCTTTAGTTCAAAATTGATATATATATGTTTTATGTTCATTTATCAAGGTGAAATCGTGACTTTGATTCCATATTTTAAATCAAGGGTAATCTACTGATGATTGATATTTGAACATGGATATCTGGGGAGAGTTTCAAATAATAAATAAAATTGTATGTGTTTTCCAAAGAAAAAAAGGAGGGATTACTTCCGACGGCTTACAAAGTCTTACACGTATACTTACTACCTACGGTCTAGATTGACCCATATATAGATGAAAAAATTGACAATCACCAAACTAATAAACTGAGAATATACAAGCTCTTTAAGAATCTGAATTATGACCTCTCATTTTGTACCAAGAATATAAAATGAGATTTTTTTTATATACAAAATGCTGACAAAGATATTTGCACCTAAGCTTAGGAGGATGAGAATGATGAGTTGGTTATATAATGAAAGACTAAATGGTCGGTATGCATCCCCCAAAATATTAAGGATAATCAAGGTGTGTAGGTTGAAGTGGGTAGTCATGTGGTGCTTATGGATGATGACAAACATGTACACAAAATTTAGTTAGGAAACCTGAAGACACAAGGCCCCTTGGTAGACCCAGATATCGAGGGGGTGATTGTGAAAATATATTTGAAGGAGGTTGGGTGTAAGGTTAGGGGGGATTGGATGAAGGTATCTTTGGATAGGGTTGAATGGCAAGATTATATTGTGGAGGCCACGGACTTTCATATTCCAGCCAGAATGAAATATTTTTGAAAATTGGAAATATTTTATAAATTGCTATAAGCAATTTGTTCAAATCCTTCATCTGAAGAGTGTTTATATAAGATGTCCAGCAAAACTACAGTTTAAAATTACCTGACTTTTACAAGTTTTCCAAGGCCAATTTCCTACATTTCCAGACACTATATATATTTCAAAAAATATTTTATTAATATAACAGTGTAATGGTATTTTTAGACACAAACATTCTGAAATTGTGATGCTCTAAGAAAAGGTTAAAGGATATCAGCCTAAGGTGATGGGCTACTGGGTAGTGGTATCTAAGTTAAATTTCAGTGACAACATGTTTGAATATTAAAAGGTCCTCTTACACTGCTACAGTCTAAAATTGATGTGAAACAGATTTTTTAGTTTATTATTCATATAACATACTCAAATGATCGCGCATGCGCCTAACCATGCCTTAATTTTGGTGACCAAAAAAAGCACAAACAATAAAAGCGCACATGAAAATTCCGCACAGAAAAGACCCCACGGTCATAAATACTCACATGAAAAAAGCTCACACGAAAAAATGCCCGCACAAAAAAAAAAATGCTCACATGGAAAAATTCCCACAAGGAAAAATGTCCACATGGAAAAAATTATAAATCAAGGTTAATTTTTAATGGAATGCAAGTTTGATTGGGGTTTTGCATTACTAACCTTTTAGTTTCCACTTGTAAAGTGCGCGTTTGAGTTATTCTTGTGCATTCATAGAATTTGAATTCACTTTTAAGGGTCTTTTTATTAATTTAAAGTAATTTTTTGGAATTGTTAGTGTCATTTTATGGATAAATTTTGACACATTTTATGTCATCAAAATTCTGGCCTTGGTACAACAACATAACCAATGTTTACAACAAGTGCTTAGGATTCAAATAAAATACAAAAATATATCAAAATAGAGTTATATTTAATTGCTATTATACATTTAATTTGGATCTACATGCTGGTGTAGTTTAATAAGTAGGCTACAAATTACATAAAATAAAGACTATTACTCTAAAAAATTTAAACTGGAAGTCGACATTTTAATATGAAGTGTTGACCCTTGGGGACCCAATAACAATACTTTTACTTTCTCGCTACCTTACAGGTAGAACAAGTATTGCGATCATTTCACGATTCTCTGAATCCAAAAAAGTTGTTTTCGCAATTCCGTCTGTCTGTCAGTCTGTACCTTGGGCTAGAGCCTAAACTATCTTACTGATTGGGCTAAGACTCGGTATATAGGGTTTTCATACGATTACCCTGAAGAAATTTTTGAATTGGATATCCAACCCTAAAATTAAGGGTAATTTCCTTAAGGGCAGAAAGAGAAAAAAAATCAAATTTATCTCAATTGTCTTTAATGATTTTGATTAATTTTTATTTCTAAACTTCGATAAATATTACAAACTAAATGAATAACCTCAATTTTTCATCGAAATGACTTTAAGAATTCTGGTCTGATGCGTAAGTTCTAATTGAGAAAAATTCAATTTCCCCGGAATCGGCTATAAAGATTTTGATTCAAGTTCACGCTTAGGCATTGATTAAGATTATAAACAAAATTGATTGTTTTCATTTTCCTATGAACATGATTTTAGGATTCTTTACAAAAACCAAAATGTTTTATATCTTCACAACTATTTGAGATACTAAACAATTTATCACTCTACAATTTTAGTACTATTAAAAGTAAAACACTTTTATTTGAAATATATTTTTATAAAACCAATAGTTTCTGATATATTATTAAATATATCAATATCATTTTGTGGGCTTTAGTTGTGAAGAGATACTTAAGTTCAAACGCAATAATTCTCTAATGCCATAGAGTAAGCAAATAAATAAGTCTCTCAAGAAGTTGATGGTTTTCCTTTAACCCTTTAGGGTAAGTGTTTGTACAGCCCAGGGGTGAATCCAGGATTTTTGTGAGAGTGGGAGGGACGCGAGTGCTCCCATCGGGATCGAGTCGGGGTGTGGGGGTTTCAAGAGATTTTGAGATAAAAATACTTCAAACTTTGAAAGGAATTCTTTGAGTAATTTTTTAGTATAACGTGAAATTTGAGAATAATCCTCTAATGAAGGGTATAACATGAAATTTGCGATTGGTATTGAAATTTATTAAAAGAAAATAATAAGAAAATATTAAGTGATTATTAGACTAGTATTTTGTTTAATTCAATGCTGTCTGTGTGAACTGTGTAAACACTAATGTTTAAATTGTTAATAACTATATGTAATGAATTATTAATTTTAAAACTAATATTGGCTCATATTCCAAGAATACTGTGTTTTAAGTATTTCTTCTTCCAAAAGGTTCTACTAAGCACAATAGGAAACCCAGGGCTTGCTACTTGAAAAACGCAGGGCAAGCCAGGGAGGCTCTAATGACCTTGCCCAATGTCTAGGGGGTTGCAACATATTCCTTTCCGTTCACCCATAAGTAATTGGCCAATGAGCTCGACTTTTTACATCCCAGGTCATGCTGTTCATGTGAAGCAAGCTAAGCATTGTGCCGACTTTTGAAAAAAGATTCACGATCACAATGTTTATTTATTAAGCTAATTTAGTGTAGTTTAAGTAAAATTACATAAAATATATATACAATTAATTGTAAAATAATAAGTATATGTAACAAGCGATACACTAAAACACTAATTAAATATATTGAGTTATGTTTAGGTATTCTAGTCACATGTATTATCATGTATTTGGAAAACACATTTAACCACTCTTTCATATTTAGGCATTTCACTACTGATAGAGTGGGGAAAGGAGGAACGAGGTAGGAGGGGGGGGGGTGACGAGGCTAATTTAATCGTAGTTGACGGTAATTCTTGTTTTTCTTTAGTAGAAAGGATCGTAGAGCTTTAATAGTGTTCTTTTAGTGTTTGTTTTACATTAATGACTTATTAATCATTGTGATTTTTTATAAATATATATCAAAGACTCCCAAAAGTCAAGAGTGTTATTTCACCATTTCAAGATGATTTAGAAGGAAAAGGTAAAATAAAATATATTTTCACTTAAGCAGTGGCATACCCAGTCATTTACTTTGGGGGGAGGCATTCATAAAGGCTGTAGCAAGAATGACATTTGAATGGAGAGAGCGGGTTTGGCGTTGCACAACCTCCTAAGCCCTGAAAGCTGAGAATATTTATAAATATTAAATGCTTTTATAAATCATGGAGTAGTTTTATAGTAATTAAGAGATTTAAATAATGCAAATGATATTGAAGCTATTATTTATATATTTTTTCAATTGTTAATTTTGTGTGTAACGGTAAACCTCTTGAATATTAGGCTTAAGTCCGAAGCCTGGTCTTAAAATGTAGCATATACATTCGACACATCTTCAATGCTAAATATTTTAGTTATACTTAATATTATTTAAATTTCTATTAACATTGTTTGTTTGTGGTGTTGGGAAAAAAGGGGGTCAAATACCCTGTTTGCCCCTCGCCCCCTTGGGTGCACCACTGCTTACAGCAAAAGATCTGTGTAAATATCTTAGCAATAAACCAATGACGTAGCGATAGAGTAGTAATAGTCCGAGATAATCTCCCCTATGCTAGTCAGAATTTACGCATCTGAATAGCTTCTGGAGCATTATTCTCAAGTTGGGACACTCGTTTGTTTCCTATCAGCATTGTGTCTGATAAGTTAGGCTTTAAGAAATAGTTTTAATTGCAACGTTAGTTGGACAATCCACCTGATTCCCTCTCACCAAAATCTTATGGACACTTGATCCATATACTACTTCATTTTACTCTTATTATGATTGTTTGCTTTGAGTATTGCTAACTGTGTGCTTTTAATTACACTAGGCTAATTGAATATGATCTGTCTCTCTTATGCATTCAGAAATGTGCCCTTACCACTCTTAGCCCCGACATTAATATTTACCTACATTTCTAACCATGTAGATATCAATACAATTTGAGGACCGTCTATGTGGTCTAGTGGTCATAGGTTCTTGCTATAGACCCAGAGGTCCCGGGTTTGATTCCTAGCGCATCCAGAATATCTTGTAATCCTTGGGTCTGGAACGGGTTATATTCAGCCTAGGGCGGATAAATAAGCAGCTACTCGAATAAAGTAGTAGTGGCTCCGGTATAGAAAGCCGAGCTTAATGGCTGGAGTTATCGTTGTGCTGACCACATGACACCCTCTATACGCAAGAGTTGGCACTAATTCGTCAAACAGTTTGGTAGCCACTTGGTAGGTATAGCCTGAAGAGTTGACAACATGGAGTTACTTTTAATACATTTTGAGTGGATGGTAATCATCGTTATGGATAAATAAAAGAAGATTGAAATAATCCCTTGACGATCTTGGACAACGGTCGTTGAGGGTCCTCGACCCCCAAATCTCCGTTGCAACTTTTAGAATACAGCATACCTGTTAGTTTTTTTCAGAATACACCACTGAGAGGGAAATAAGTTTAAACATTATATAACAATTAACACATTATGTGTGTGGTATTATTCAAAGATTTTGTTTAAAGCATGTTATTTAAAAGTAAATTATTTTAAAGATCTTTATTTATTATTGATAATTGAAATAGTAGAAATAAAAATGATAAAATAAATTTAAACCTAAACAATATTTGTGCAACAAGGTGAAATGCACACAAATTAAATTTGGGTAGTTTCATTAATGCCCATTTTCACCATTTTAATTTTTAATGTGATTGTTTTAAGTATTAATAATAATTACCGTATATTAATGTTACCAATAACAATTTAAAAAAATGAAATCTGGTTAGTGAGATAGTATTATGTGGAAATAAAACTAGTAGTGACTTTAACATTATGTAATTTCTTGAAGGTGTGCGTGCTCCCCCCATGCTCCATTCCTGGATCCACCTCTGTTACAGCAATGATTTATCTCTCTCATTTTAAACCCAATAGTCAATAATTACCTATTTTAATGGTCAAAATTTATAAAAGAGAAATTTAATAGCAATGTGATAACCATAAGATGTGTATACCCTAATAAAATGTTGAATATTTTAACTGGAAGTCAAAATTTTAATACGAAGTGTTGACTCTTGGAGACCCAATATCGATATTTTTTATTGGTTCAGATGTACAAATAAAGACGTTAATTCTTTAGAAATAAAATTATAAAATTTATAGCTGCGAGTCAAAAAAATTGTTTGTAACTATAACACAATTCATTCACGGGTTCGCTAGTGTCTATTATATTACAAATTTTGAGTAAATATCTACATTGTTAAACACTATAGCGACAAAGTCCGTGTGGGGTTCCGTACAATTTATTTTTGTAGTGACATACATACCACAGATAAAAATTTGGCACAAAATTGTTAGAGCCGCTTTCAAAATATTTCGAATTTTTTAAAATTACTCATGAGCCCTTCAACTAATATTTACCCAAAAACCAAATATAAGGTGTTATTGCACTTATTTGGGAGGTCATACATAGTCTATACATATTTCAATCAAAATCGTTAAAAGCCATTTTCAAAATTAGAATTCAAAAAAAGCACTCATCATCCTGAATTTGAGGGCTAGAGTCAAAATGAAAAAAATGAAAAATCCGGAGGTATAAACATGTAAAAATTAAATATCAAGTTTGAGCACATACATAGAGAGACAGACAAGGAGACTGACAGAATTGTAAAATGCAGTTTTTTTCTTGTTTAAATTTTTTATCTTGATTTCTTTACGATTACAATACTCTCTCTTTTGATGAGAAAGTAAAAATGAATGGGGGCATTTGTCTCACTGGAAATTTATCCGTGTGCGCAC
Organism: Timema douglasi; assembly: GCA_901482245.1. NCBI lineage: Eukaryota > Metazoa > Arthropoda > Insecta > Phasmatodea > Timematidae > Timema > Timema douglasi. The sequence goes on from CABEEJ010002140.1 coordinate 88,199, forward strand.
TATTAGTTTGAGCTTTTTCTCCGTGAGCATTTTTCACGTGAACAATTTTCATGTGAGCATATTTCCGTGTGGACATTTTTCCACGTGGGCTTTTTTCCTGTAAACATTTATGGTTGTGGGGTTTTTTCTGTGCAGAGTTTTTGTGTGCGCTTCTTTCACTTGCGTTTTTTTCCTAGAATCCTTAATTTTGGCTAAAGATGCACAGACAGTAGAAGAGTGGGAAAATAACACAAAAATCCCATGTTGACCTTGAAAATTGAGATTAGTATGCTCAAAAGGGTCAACTGTGTTAAAAGGGAAAAGCAGTGACTGTTAACTGAAATAAAAATATTATTTTGACTATTGTAAATATAAGTTGCATATTTAAAAAATAATCATGTAAAAATTCCAAACATTTTATAAAATTTCCTGACTTTTCCATTAATTTTCTCTGTTTCCCAGGTCACTGGACACCCTTTTAAAGGCCTATCTGACTATCAAAATAGTATGTTTGTTTATCTGTGTAAACTTTATTTAAGGGTAGTTCAGTGATATTATATGAAAAAGTATTTACAATTGTGCTGTGCCGTTTATTTTTCCTTTACTTTTCCAACTTTAAAAAATTTGATTTATCGTAAATTTGACTATTACCACAACTATGCAATACAATCACTTTAAAATCAATTAATATAAAGAAAGGCAACACATGAAATATTCCTAGTGTAACTATATTTTCAAAGCTGTTACTTGGATACATGAAGAAATTTTTCGCTAAATGACAGATTCAGTCCCCTCTTCCCAGCTTATCCTTCCTCCTTAAGTAAGGGTGTGTCACCAGATTTGTATCTAGACTTGTATTTGTCTAGACAAAAATATGCTGGCTTCCTATTCCTGTGTATGTGGTGCAGGTCTTACAGCATGTCTCAATTCCCCCTGGCTAACCTGGACACATACACAGGTGCATCAAAGAGTCAAACATCCACTTGTATTCACATCCATCTAATGCAATTAATTGGGAAGGTTGAATGTACAGCAGATGAGTCCGCATTTGTGTAGATGTAGAGTGTAAAACCACCCCTGGTTCACCCAAGCGAGCTTTAAACCTCGATCTCCCCATTCTCAAGTCTAGCTCTACATAAAATAGTGTGTTAGCTAACTACGCCACCGAGGCGGGTTTCTCCATATTCAAGTTAATTTAAGCTCGATAAATCTCTTAACTTAAAAAAAAAAAACTTTATTTTGCTCTTGAATTAGATTTCCTCTCTAAATTAAGGCCCTGGGCTATGGCTTATGCATCCCCCTGTCCTTGTTCCCTCCCTTAAGACAGTCCTGTGAACATGATAGGGTAGGTGGAAGGACTGGAGCGTAACATGATGGTGAATTTTAAATGTATGCACTAGTATTTGTTCAAATTTAAGACAAAATGTGAACTCACATTTTGGATTAAAAGAACTTTCTATATATCATGCATATGCATATTTAGTACTGGAGTGTCAAGGTCAAAATCCACCACATTATCGGTGTTGGTCAATAGTCTTGTCTGATTTGATTGTCATGGAAAAATGAGTTAAAATTGTGTTTTTCCCAAATGTTTTCACGCTCTCCCACCATATTTATGTCTACCATATCAGTTTAAATATTGGGCTGTACTATACAAGTGCCAATATATAAAAATTAATAATTTTATAATCACCTTTAACTGATCAAATATTTGATAACCAAACAGCTGAGTGAACAGTGCAGCATTAGTACCATATTATAACCACCAACCTGCATGCACACAGCACCAACTTGTGTGCCTTGAGTAGTTGGCCCTCTATAGCGATGGTTACATCAACCATACATTCGGTCTGAAGTAGGCGCTCCAAGGAGCGGAGCAGGTCTGCGTGGGTGTCCCACTTGAAATAAACACTTGACATTTTGACTGCTGGTTGTTTGATGGATACACACGTCCTAGAAAATATGTCCCGTCCCCTGAAATGTGTGGCTAAGCAAGATTTTTCCGCAAGCATTACCTGACCATATTATTCTGGTATCTATGTCCTGACCATATAATCCTGTTAATCATGACCTAACCATCCAATCCTGGCAACCATGTCTTTGGAAAGCATGTACTGATAAGATTAGCCTGACAAGTTAGTATTCTTCATTAGTGCTTTAAAGTGTTGGCCCAGTTAGTGAATCACCAGTCATCGGTTCTTATCTAACTGTGAGGAAGGAGGGTAATATGTTTTCGGAAACAAAACATTGATATAGAATATTACTATAGTTCATAAGTGAACTCAAGTCAACATTTATTTTAATAATCTGAAGATTGTGTTGGATCATAGAAAATCTGAACCTTATTGAATATTTAATATGGACGAAACAGGAATGTCGACCATACCAAACCGAACACTAAAAGTTTATGCAAAGAAGGGTAAAAAAAAGCTGGTAGGAAAATATCTGCAGTTGATAGAGGTGAAACATCGTCTATAGTTTGCTGCATCAGTGCTGCTACTCAGTTTATTCCACCAGCCCTGATCTTTACAAGAAAGTGAAAGAATCTAGAAATATATGCAGATGCTCCTGTGGGAACTTTGCTCTAGCATCAGACTCAGGCTACATGATAGCTAGAGAACGGATTTTGCCTATTTGCCTTTTTTTTCCTTTATCATAAAACATAGGCAGTTGAGATATATAGGTGTTTCATGTTATTACAAGTACAATATGTTAATTTTGTAGTGCCTAGAATTGCCTATTCTGTTGGTTTATGCCTATTTTATGAATAAGAGCCTTAATTGCGCCTATTTTACGAATTATGAATAAGAAACTTTATTGTGCCTATTTTGGCCTTTTTTCTTTATATATATCATATTTTTTTTATGAAAAAGAGTCTAATTTATAGACATGAACGTTTGGGTTTGAAAGGGGCTAGTGGGAGGGGGAGGGGAACATGTGACTTGGCCTGACCTTGACAGACTGTTTTTAAAACATCACACCCAATAATAAGGAGTATTAGGATGGAAGTGAGTAGAGGGATGGGAGAGGTGCCGTGGTCCAACAGACTTAGCCTGACGTGGAGATTAGAATAGTTTATCACTCGGTTTAACCATCATTATTTCAGTACGTGATTGTGTCTTTTAGAGTAAACTTCCGTCTTGGTGGGTTTTTTTACTAATTATTTTTGTAACACTTCTTGTGTTAACTGTGGTAGAAATGCCCAAGGAAGAAAAAAGAAGCAAAAGTGCTTTCTTTAAGCAATAGATAGGTGGTGATACTAATTTCACGACAGATGGAAAAATCATCTTCTGCCAATTGTGTACCAAAGAGGTAAGTTTAATATTCATATCATTAAATTTAATAATAGGATTCAAAATAGGTTTGCAATATTTGAAAAATAACTATCATTCCATTTATTATTTGCTTTAAAATAAACAGCATTGGCTATCCATAGGTTTTTTAAATACAAGTAAACTACTTTTAAACTCTTTCATGGATTTAAGATTTATACTTTCTGATATATAATTTAACGGCTTTAGGGCCATTTCAGAATAGTTAGACGTAATAAATTACGGTTGGTAAAATTACAAATTATGTTAATTTTTTCACGTATTTTAGGTAAAATGTGACAAGAAATATCATTTAGACCAACATAACAAACAGCGATGCACTGCAAAAGTTTAAAAGAAAAAACTGGCAGGCAAATGTTAATTTCGCAAGTTGTATTTCCTGACAATTGTAGAACAATGTTACTCTGAATTGTGCGCTGTGATGGTAGCACCATGGACGAAGCTAAACAATCTAATTTTTAAAGGTTTCCTCACAAAATATACCAACAAGAAGATTCCCGGTGAATCCACATTGAGGAAGAATTACTTACATCCCCAATACTTATTCGTAAGTTTTTTGTTTGTTAATCTATTTATTTATTTCATTTTAATTTCAAAGATATTTTAAATTAATTGGAGCTGTGCCCTTTCGTTTACTTACATAATTATTAGTTTTGAATATTAAGTGAATTTTTACTCCTTTCCAGACCATTGAGAAGATAAAAGAAAATATTGGAGATTACTACTTTTGGGCAAGTGTCGATGAGACAACTGACCGTTGCGGCAGATAGATCGCAAATATTGTGGTCGGTAAACTTGACTCCACAGCACCCAGTTCTCCGCACTTGATTGCCTCAAGAGTGCTTGAAGTCGCTAACAGCTCGACAATTGCCAGAGTTGTTCGCGATTTCTGCGTAAGTTGAATTTATATAAGTTTTTACATTCAAAACTTTATCCTATGTAATTCTGTGAGACTAAATATTTATTTTATTGTTCTGTTACAGGTGTGCTTTGGTCATCAGAAAACAATGACGGGAAGTTTATGGTGCTGCTGACAGATAGCGCAGCATATAGGCTAAAAGCTGGGGTAAGTTTGAAGGTGTTTTACCCAAAACTAAATCATGTTACCTGCCTAGCACACGCCGTTCCCAGAGTCGCAGAACACATTCATGCACAGTTCCCGAATACAAATGCTGTAATTTCATCTGTCAAAAAAGTATTTCTGAAAGCTCTTTCGAGCATAGCAACATTTAGGGAAAAATTGCTGAAAACACCTCTTCCACCACAACCAGTTCTAACACGTTGGGGTACCTGGTTACAAGCGAGCAGTGTACTATGCTGACCACATGGACAGAATTCAAAGGGTACGTGTATATTTTTAAGAAAACAATTTTTCTATTTATTCAGCGCTAGATACTTAAATAATTTTTCCTATAAATCTATTATAGCTTGTTAATTTTGTTCAGAATTTAAATAATGAATTGATCCTCAATAATTTCAGGTAATTCAAATATTTGATGAAGAAGATGCTGTGTCAATAAAAGAGGCAATGGTTGCTACATCTTCTAGCACTGTTGTGTCTGATTTGGCCTATGTAAAGAGCTATTTCGGCAACCTTCCTGGAGTTATTGTGTCACAGATAATGCATACAATACAAGAAGGCGTGAAGCAAACCCCTGGACCTGTTGCCTCGTCAGTCGCAACAAAACTTGAACAAGTACAACGAAATCCCGGGTGGAGAACAATGGTAGCAGTATCAGACATCTTGGGAGGGAAAAGAACACCATTGCAGTAGATAAGTTTAAACTCTTCATAATTGTCAAATTTAAAATTTTGTCCCTTGACATCGTGTGAAGTTGAGAGAAGCTTTTCAAACTATAAAAATATTCAATCAGACCACAGAACAAATTTCACTTGTGAAAATCTAGAAAAGTATATAGTGATTCAGAGCAATGTGAGTTGCTTGTAGATTACATGTAGTAAGTAGCTTGTAGTAAAATAAATTTTACATTGATTATTGTGTGCCTATTTGCCTGCCTATTTTAAACATTTTTGGTGCCTATGAATCCGGTCCCTAATGATAACATACATTTTCATTGATTGGTAAAAACTTTAAAGCCCACTGAAGACAATCAAGCTTTTCTTACATTGGATAAGCACTCCTCTCGTTCTTTACCTGCCATTCTATTCTGATGAGAAAATTTCATAAAATTGCTTTCTCTACCACCACGTGCAACAACCATTAGACCATGTGGTGTTCGGTCCATCCAAGGCAGTGTATGAACAAGAAGTAGAAAATGGCTTACTTAACATCCAGGAAGAGTGGTAGCAACACATCACTTTGCTGGTTTGTTCAACCCCGCATATATGAAGCTATCAACCATATACAAAGGTGTACAGGCATTTAGAGCAGATGGGATTCACTCCTTTAATCCTGACATTTTTACAGATGAAGATTTTCTGGTGGCTGAAGTCACTCATAGAAAGGCTGATGGCTTGGAGGAATTAGATGGAGGTAGAATCCAGCATAGCTCTGAAGATTCTACTGATTCTACTTATATCAATTCTTATTTACCAGAAGAGACAGTTATGGACCTAATGGCAACTATAACAACACCTCATGCTGATATCACACCTCTAAAAACACCTGTAAAATTCCCACTTCATAAAATAGCCCTTGCATACATTTTACCCCTTCCAAAAGCCTTCTTTGACAGGAATAAAGAGAAAATAAAGGAATAAGTATCAACTATTTTATCTAGTATCGCCCCAAAAGAACCTACTGAATAAAAATAATTGAAGAACAAAAGGGAGAAACAGAAAGAAGGATGAGCTCAAGTAAGAGAAAAAAATGAATAAATGAATGACTACTAAAAAACTAGTCATGAACTATATTTTTCTTCATAACAACCTTCAGTTGTCGAGCAAAGTACATCTACAGCCACTGTTACTGAGAATGATGCAACCATTTGTGCTGGTTGTGACAAATCTTTCGATGATGATTGGATTCAATGTAGGATCTTGTGGAGTGTGGTGGCACCAATCTTGCTCAGACGACGAAGGCGAATATGCCTTTAAATGCAACTTGTGCTAATGCATACCTGATGGAATGTGTATTCTTAACCGACATGTCAGTTAAGAGACACATTCATTATGACAATTTCAAAGTTAATTTTCAACAGTTTATTTTTTTTATTTTTTGCACTAAAGAATATGTATACTTTCAAATTATTTACTTTAATTCGTAATAAAAGTGATATGTTTTTTATATTCTTAAAAATTTGTTTAACTCATCTCTTACCCACCCTTAGCTTAATGTTTATGTCCATTCCATCCTTGATGAAGAGGCAAATGTCATAACAATATTTTTTAACTTTTTTTTTCCACTTCCCTTAATAACCCCCTAGTTAGTGACCCTAGATTGGCCCTTGGTACAAAACTAAATAACCAGTTCACTACATCAAAAAGTTTGAAAAACATTGACCTACATTATGAATCTTATTAAACTGTGGTAGGTGTAAACAAACAGAACTCGAGAGCTACTGAGTTAAGCAAATTTGTCTTGCAATCAGGATTATTCATAGCTCATTAGTTAAAGCATGAGTGTTTGTGGACATTGAAAATATTAATACTATCAAAAACCTCAATGACTCATTAGTTTACTTAATGTCCATATACTAGTTGCTATATTTTAAACATTCAATTTAATAAATAATTATTTATAAAATTATTATACTTCAGTTGAGGTATTAAAATGGTTTTTTTCCCCATATTCAAACTTAACAGTTGAATTACAGTTGATCACTATATTTTATTACCAAATACTTAAATAATTTTACAGTATGACATAAAGGCCAATTTAAAGCTAATCTTATTATTATTCTTTTAAAGCTATTTTTATTTGATTTGGTGCAATTATAGGCAATCTTGTGAATGTGAGGAATGCCAGGTCTCCATCGTGGTTCGGATTCCACGTTAAACTGTAGGTCCTCCATTTCATCTCACAATCACCCAACCATTGAACATTAGCGTAAGTGCGTATAAACCGAACGGGTAGTAAGACGCGGTGCTAATAATAATAATAATAATAATAATAATAATTATAATTATAGGCAACTTAAAAAAATCGATTAGCTTCAAAAAGCAACATAAAGTACTTAAAATTAGATTGACACCATATTTATAGCATTAGCTCTAAATTATTTAATTCATGATAAATAATAATCCAATGTTGTGATATATGCAATTCATAGTTTCAAATGTCACCGTTTTCATGTTCATGATGTATAGCCCAAACGGATAGAAGGACGCGGCACTAAAAAAAAATGTTCACGCCAAATTGTCTGAAGTAGATGTGCGAGTCCTCACTAGTGGTCATGCTGACAAAAGCGTTGGTCTGGTTTGGTTTGGCAGGCTTATGGTTCAAATCCTGGTCAAGTGCGCATAAGCATTTATTTTTGAATACGAACTCTGCCTCTGAACAAATGTGGGTACACTTTTTTAATTACCATCCCAACAAGAGTACCTATCGAGGTAGGTTGAACAAGAAGTAAGATGTGGAGCAGACTGAAAATAATGTGTATCGGGTCAAGTTGTAAGGCTCTCAGTGGCACACTCCACCAAATAGAGCTATATTCTTTTCAATTGTTATCTGGACCCACCATTTTTTTAAAATTATTAAATTATTTTACCCAATACCACACATTTTCATTCAATCATCTTATTAATTTGAATAATAATACAATATTTTATTGTGCTCACATATCTAATGAATTATAAGAATTAATCAAACAAGATGGACATTTTTGTTTTTAGTGCAACAGCATTTCTGACTACTCATCCATGCTTTCCAGATATTTAAACTAATGGGGAAGAGATGAGGAAAGTAGTTTACTCAAGTTGTGTCACAATATCTAGTGGAAACAATTTATAAAAAAAACACGTCAGCAGTAAACTAGGTCAGGATTTGAACTCTGACCTTATCAGAAGCATACTATATTAGGAGAGACTAATAATACCTTTGCCTATGTGCTCACCAGTGCAGATCTTTGGAGCAATCCCTCCTAAATTTACTAGAAATTAGTTCCATTTGTACTAGCACCTCTTCAACCAAGCACTTTTGATTAGATTAGGATAATGTTTCCCTACAACTCTTGTATACGATTTAGTTAAATTGTTTTATATAACATCAATATTTAATAAAGTTCTATGTGAAAACAATGAAACAAACAAGTTTAAAAAATCAAAACACACAAACACAAATGTGTAATTATTCATATTTATTTTTACTTTATCAATAGATTCAACTTTATATGTTACATAGATAAATACAAAGAAAGTTTTACCAGATATGATCCATTTGTGGGGAAAATATCTCTATATGCACTAGGAATGGGATGTGTTTGTACTTATGTAGAATATCTACAAGATTATACAAGATAATATATCTTAAGCAAAAAAAAGGAAAATATATTCAGGATAGGTTTTCACATATCAGTAATTTATAAATAATTGAAAACTTAAGAAAAGAAAATTGACAATAAATATATTACTGATGAGAATTTCCACAGCGGAGAAGATAATACCAGTTCATTTCAATGTGTTATATTGTGGAACAAACGTTAAGTGTGTGAATATGTTGACATGTTTGTTCATACGCTAAAACTTGTTTCTAAGTGGATATTGGAATGAGAATTTTAAATATCAAGATCACTTCTATCAATTGTACATCTTGATTAACATACTTTGTGGACAATGGCTCAAATTGTTTCATTTCTAGATGAAAGACTAGGTCCTATCACCACTTTCTAGAACGAAAAAAAAGTTCAATGTTTTTAAGACTAAAGTCTCAACAATCAGATTTATTTTTTCAGACATTTTCTCCCCGGTTGAAATATGTTAGTGACAAAGACCAAAGTTTAAAATTCAATCCGGTGAATATTGAACAATTAATACTTTTAGATTTACAGACCAGATGAAACAAACATTCACACAAAGCTTGTACCATTACAGAGACAATCCACTTACAATAATATATATCCTATTTTAGGTTCATGTGCTTGCGATAAAACAAAGGTGTTCTATTTTGGCCCTTGAAGAAGTGCTAAAATGGTGCGTTAGCGGTTAAAAATAAACTAAACAAAGTCTTGACTGCTGTTAAATAATCCAACTGCCAATATACCAAACAATTAGGATATATTTATTTAATAAAGGAATTAACTTATTTCTGACCAGCCCCGATGAGCAATCAGGCGGCTTATCTAGTCTAGTTTGAATTACTAGAATATTAATTTGAAGTTTTCGTTTACTACCCGATAATCATTAGGGAAGAGTTTATATTTTATTATTTACCCTTGTTGTCCTAGGTTAAGTTGGTTTGTAAGTTATCTGATGAGATACAACCTTGTGAGCCTTAATTGTGGTTGAGAGCATTGAGGTGATGTGTTTCAGTTTTGACCAAATCTTTGGTCATGATCAAATTCCAGTCAAGTGATTTGAAGTCCACTAAAAGTTTGCCCTCCCAGGCTATAATATATTTTAAAATACATGAGAATATTCAAGCCATAATGATACATTAAAGCTGTGTTTGAAAATTGCATGTCAAATACAAGATGAATAAAAAATAAATAAATAAACACAAGAATTCCAAGTTGTTAAACTTTCGAAATACTGGTTTCAGCTGTCACTCTGCACCTAAGTCCCCTTCAAAAGAATGGAGTTTTTCCAAATACTTTTAAACATTAATACTAATTTTCAATAATTAATTTAGGATTAGTCACAACAGTGAGTGCATAGTAGGGATGAGGATATTATACAATATAATTACATGTATATCAATTATATCGATTAAATTTATAGTTGTTAAAGATCCTGATATAGCAAGATTAATTAAATACAGACAAATAAACAACAAAACATACATATTTCTTATGCTACAGTTTTAACACACCTCTATTAAAAAAAAAAGTGACCAGTGCAAATTTTTATTTGCATTATTAGTATCATACAAAACTAATGTAAGTGGCCATTTAGTTTTTCCCCAAATAATAAATCTAACGGAAACATAAAAAAAATGACATAACTTACATTTCTAAGTATTTCTCTTACTATCTATATGAATATTAAAAATGTGTGATTGAACAAAACTGTTTCTGTGAGAGCCTTAAGTTGAATTGACTTGTGAACATTTTCAATACAAATTTCATGTGCAATATTACTTTGATTAAAAAAAAGAAGAAGATAAAAACGATAAAGTATTTAAATGCAAATAGTATTCTATATATATATATATAATGTGTATGCATTAATGCAGCTAGAACAATAAACATAAAACATCAATAATTATGTCTAAAATAAAAAATTTAATTCAAAATAATTAGTGATTAGTTAAAATGCAATAACATATTATGGTGGCTCAATAAAAAATTATTTCAATGTTAAAATGAATGGTCATTAAAAAATTTACACTATTATTAGAGCAGCAGTGAGAACTTTGATCACAATCCCTCTCTCTATTGATGCCATATTTACCAAAATAGAGCATGCTATACAAACTCCATATAAATTCGTAGAGATTTGATCGTGGCTTTCTAGGGAACATTCTTAAGCCTTGAAAAATAAACAAATATTGAGGTGTGCATCAAAATGAAAGTATGAATGACAGTAAAGTAATGTCACAATTTTCTAAACATTTATTTTTATGATAGTAATTTTTACTTGAACGGTTTATAAACTAAAGTCTATATTTTGTGTGATTAAACTTGTTTGTAGCTAAAAAATTAAAACTATGAATATCATGATTGTGGTTGCAGAGTTAGCAGAAACTGTTTTATTGCTTTGTGTTTGAACAAAGTATTATACCTTGCCATTAGTTGACAAGATAACATTAAGGATACTGAGTGTGTGCACAAGATTAAAATATATGTAAGGGCTATAAGTACATTAAGGATGACAAGAATACAGAAGGTGTTGACTAAGCTTGAAGTTGTTTTAACCATTTTGTCACATGATACAAAAAGGGTTGTATGACTCTAAGCCCAGAAAACAAAACAAAAATAGCTAGCAGAGTTATCTAGATAATTAAATTACCACACCACCATTTGAAAAATTAATCAATTATTTTTTAAATGTTATGATGTAAAGTTATTTAAAAAAAAACAAGAATACCATATTTCTTCAATTCTAAGATGCAATTTTTTTTTTCCTTTGAACGTCTCTAAGACCAGGGTGCGTCTTAGAATTGATAGCGACCTGGAATTGAAGTTCTGTTTCAACCAATACTTTTGATGGCTCAGAAGACGATATACTATGGGATAGTGAAGATAAAGATGGCTCAGAATTATCGAATTGATACTGACTCAGAAGGAAGTGAGAATAACATAGCTACTGATAAAAAAAATATATACTAATCATGTTAGTATATTTAATTCTATAGTAAAAATATTTCTTATATATAGAGTATTGTTGCTTTTTATTTATTTTTCTTAGAACCGAAGATTTTTTTCTGTTGGTGTTGAAAAATTAAGGTGTGTCTTGCAATCAGAGAACTACAATATATTCATGAGAAATAATAGTTTTGTAACCAAATGTATATTAACTTCCCCAGAGCATATAGCCTGAACGGTTATTAAGACGTGGTGCAAAAAGACAACAACAGGACAGCAGGGAAAGTTGTTCTATAGGTGTGTAGATGATCTGCTAGTGAAAAGAGAAGTGCCCTTAAAGTGTAAGTGAGTGTTGTACAGGGCATAATTTGTACCCATTGTTACATATGCAGCAGAAACATGGACAATGAATGTAAGAGAGACTACGAAATTGGAAGCCATGAGAATGAAGTTATCCGGAAAAGAGAGGGGATATAGGGAATACATGAGATATTGTATGGACATGTAATGAGGATAAAAAAAGAGAGGATTCTAAAGAAAATGTTGGCAATGATGTATGTAGGAAAAAGATCGCAAGATGGGCCAAGAAAGAGATAGCAGAAAGTATTCAAGTGAAAGGTGAAGAATGGAAGAAATTAAAGAAGGAAGAGTGGTGGAAGGATAGAGGAAGATGGAGGCATTTTACCAAATTGAGCTAGCCACAGGCTGTAAACAGATAATGATGAATCATACAAACAATAAAAAGATAATGTTGATTGCATTTAAAGTGCCACCAATTAAGGTGAACATTAATTTAATTACTTGAATTCCACCTTGACTTAGAAACATCTATATCACCTTAACTTCATTTCTTATAAACTTTCAAATCTCAGTTTCGTCAAACTTTTATATCAGTCAAACCAAAGCAGTAACATATTAATTGTTAGGATTAAAAAAAATACTATTTATGGTCTCAAAAATGGAAGTGGAATATAAATGGAAGAAAAGTTTAGTAGAAATTGGAAAATAGCCTTATATTACAATGAATGCATTTTTTTAGTAAATAATAAAAAATAAATCTGTAATAATTCCTAAGTTCCCTCGAGTCTAACATTCAAACTTTAGAACTAGAACACAGCAGTCAACACTTCATAAGACATACTTAACGTAAGTTATTTACCAGCAACACACCATAGAGAAATAAAAATATGATTATATGTTAAACAGTGTGTGTGACATGTTTGAAGATATTTATCAATGTTTTAGTATACCCATATCTAGTGTCGAGATACCTATCAATGTTTTACCGTGTGTGTGTGTGCAGTGATTATTAATGACTTACTTTAATACGTTGACATGAATTATTATTATTATTATTAGCACCGCGTCTTACTACCCGTTCGGGTTATACGCACTTACGCTAATGTGTAATGGTAGGGTGATTGTGAGATGAAATGGAGGACCTACAGTTTAACGTGGAATCCGAACCACGGTGGAGGCCTGGCATTCCTCACATGTTGACATGAAAATCGAAGTCCAGGGCTGACATGTCTGTACGCCAAGCCTTCAACTCTTTTCTATTCTGACTCCTTTATAAATGGCTAATGTATATTAATTAGTAATAACAAAGTTACTGCAGTTAAATGATCCTTAATACAGATTACTTCATGGTAAGCTTCTTTTACAATGTGAATTTATATTTAAATAAATTTGTCAATCCAAATAAAAAATAATAAAAAAATATTGTTATATAATATTATTAGTTTTTATTTTGAAGCTGGCGTCTAACTACAACCAAAATCGCTTCTGATTCATACTTCCAACTCCACAGCCCTGAATCAAACCAAGAACTATTAAAAACCAAAGTGTCACTTTGAATTAAGAGAAACTTCCATGCTCACCAACTTGTGAAACAGTGAGTGAAAGCAACTCATGCAGTGTTGTGTTTGGATATCTCTTAGAAAGACCAAGGTTGATATGATCCAATGGTATTATCAAGTAAATTAGGCTGGAAGTGTGTTTCTCTGCCATGTCAATTTGAGATGTGATCTATCCCCGAGGATGTGCAGGCCAAAAATTTACATCCTATTTTAACTTTGAGAGAACACTACCTAAAATAGACAGCTTGTGCCAGCACAATAAATTGTTGAGCAGTGGAAAGCATGTTTACTTAAAATCAGGACTATGTAGTCGTAAGCAATTTTGAGTGGAATTGTGAGTAAAAATATATAGAGTCTGACTTCACCTTTGAAATAAAAACTTAACAATATAATGTACATTTTAATTTGATACTTTTTTTAATCCTTCTGGACCAATATTTGTAATTTGGATCAACAAATTTATTAAAATATAAATTCACAATATCAAAGAAGCTTCCCATTAAACCATCTCTATTGGAGCATTTTACTGAACTAAACTTGTTAAAGCTAATTAAAATACTGGTCAAGAGTTGGACAATAGAAAACTAGAGGAGCCTGAGTTGGAGTTAAAAGGTTGGCATGCCGACTCCACAGTCCTGATTGAAATGTATTTTAGGTAAAGTGTAAATTATGTTAAGAAAATAAAAATAAATTAAAATTTGTGAGGAAAGGTATATTTAACCATATCTATAAGTGACAATAGCTTACACTTTTATATATTTCACAACATAAAATCATAATTCTCTTTATGACAGGTTTGTCCAGAAAATATAATAAGGTTAACCCTTTAAATCAAAATATAACACAAATTAAACAATTCAAGATTCATACAAAATTTACTCAATGATACTGAAAAATAAATAAAAGAAAAATGGAGCAGCCTATAAATTATTTAGTGTCAAACTCCTATAATGCGCTTTGGTCCCATCTTTAAAATAGGGCCTAATCCATAATACTGTTGGGACAAAACAATATAACAATAATCAACCGGTTATCAATTATGAATACATTTAAAAATATTACTAGGCAAAGGTTTGAAAAAGTAAAAAATACCCACCCCTCCTCTCCCCCTCACACACTACTGAGTTTTGAGCTTAAATTATTTCAACACACAACCTGGAATCAAACCTTGGCCAGTGTACTTAAGAAGGCCACCTACCGGAATGATGGAGCATGTTAAAACGTCTAGAAATCCTGCATCATTTACTAAGGGTTTTGTCAGTTCCAAAAAAATTGTTCACACCAAAATGGTGGTGAACATTATCAATATGCCCCAATAGCATTAAGAACCTTAAGCTGTTCCAATTTTATAATTTTTGTAAAATTTATTATCAGATAGATTAGCTCATTTTCAATTATATTTAACATGAAATGTCACAGTTATGTGCATAGCTGTGGAGTTGGTATATAAAAACTTTCCGACTACTCTATTTTTTTACTGTCAGACTCATACTCGGACTCCCAACTTTGACTTCTTAAGAAATGTCTAATGTATATTAATTAGCAATAACAAATTTACTGGATTAAAATGCTCCAAAACAGATTACTTCATGGGAAGCTTCTTTGACATTGTGAATCTATATTTAAATAAATTTGTCAATCTAAATTACAAATATTGATCCCAAAGAATAAAAGCGTATAAAATCAAAATTATATATTTACCAAATATTGTTATTATATAAGTTTTTATTTTTAAGCCGGAGATGGAGTCTGTCTGTACCTTTTAACCAAGTCCAGCTCCACCCAAAATTGTTTCAAACTCTGCAGCTCTGGTTCTGAGATTAACGTGTATAGTTAGAAACATTAGGTACCTATCTAGCCTTCCTCAAACAAATCAGTTTTTTCATTATTATAGTTATAAAAAATAAATGAGAACTGTTTTAGTGGTTTTGTAGCTTCATAACTGCCATTTTCTTAGGAGACACTACCATGTGAGGATATTTTCCTTAAGTAGTTGGCACCCTTTTCCAAGAAACTTATCAATTTATCATCAAGTAAGAATATATTATGTGTGTATAGGATAAAGCTTTATGTAGTGCCAGGAAAATAGAACAAACACCTTGAATGAGGTCAACTTTGTTAACATTTTGACAAATTAACTTACATACAGCTCTGAGGCAATTTTCAAAAGTAAAACACTCGTCACAGTAATAAGTTTAAAAATATAGATTATATTTAAAGTACTTAAAGTAAATTTATCAAGCCATTGCAGACAAAATATTATACAAAACAATAGACTATATGCACACACACCTCCTGAAATTATTTACTATACTAAACATAGTGTGCACTAAACTATGGCAAAAAACAAATGCATTCTTTCCAAAATATTTTATTATATTGTTAAGTTTCCACCATATCAACAAAATTATATTTGCTAGTTATGTGTATTTCTAGTTCTATGTGTTCTAGAATGCATTTCAAAGTGGTGAACTTTTATTAAAACAGAATATATTTATAATAAGTTAATGCACACTACCAACAGAAATCACTGAATTAATGTATTTTAATAAAAGCCAAATTAACAACCTACACCATGGAGATAGTAACGTTAATACCCAAATTCCCATTTTCGGCGAACAAATGAGCGATGCTCGTGTCAAACACAAGACAATCAGAGTTCATAATTGCAGAAGAAACACCCTCATGAATTGAACGGGGCGTCGCTTCCCATGTCAACCGGCGCCTTCTTCCATTCAATTCAAGCCGATACGCAAAGTTCTCTGCCTGCTTCCGAGACCCTATCAGCTGGACAATGGCAAAGAACTGTTGGTGTCCATCAAACTTTTCCTGCTTCTCGAGAACAAGCATGAAGTGGTGACCGAAACACGACTGCATCATGACCCAGTCAACTGCACCAGGAAGGTTCACATCAGTTGCAAGAAAGACTATGTCTTCCCCTTGGAGGGTGGTGATAGATTTGTGAGACATCATGAGGTGTGGCATGACTTGCTCTAAGGAGCCTTGCCACTTGCAGGAAGCTCCTGGGCATGGGCAGGAATAAGGCCGGAACTCACAGGCCTCTTCATGTTCTGCCTTCTCGGTGTGAAGCAGAGAGATTTCGCAGCCAGTAGTCGAATATTTACATGGAAACATGACAGAGGTGGCTACCTTCTCCATTGCAAGGTTGCGAATGTTTCCAAGAGGGCCCCTGCATGTGGGACAGCATGTCAGTTTGGGCCGGCAGTTTGTACAAACTAGATGGCCACTTTGACACTGGAGGATAGGTGGCAGAACGTAATCAAAGCATACGGGGCACTCAAAATGGCTCGCCAGATCGGCTGCAACCGAGGCAGAGGTTGATGCCGCATTTGGAAGCCCACGACGTTTTGAAGAGCCAGCTGCTATTGAAGTACTCATCACAGTTGACACCTTAGCTTCACAGGTGAGAATGAATTATGTTAACAGTTTCTAAAATTTGGAGTATAAGATATTGTGCAACAAGCTGAATGAGACACGTGGAAGTGCTAAAGTTTTTCCATGGCACACGCTGTCATCTGAAAAGATTTAATTTAGCTTTATTAAGTTGCTCCTAAAATAATAATTCAGGGATAAAAAAGTGATATACCCCCAAAAAATTGACATGCAAAAATAGGCCTAGGCCTATGTACTATTTTAAGACAATTTAATTATTAGGTCAGGAAATCAAATAATTAATCTAGTTCTAGGTCGAATTGAGATTACTAGTCCTACTGCGAAACAAAAACTGTTTCATTGTAGGTCCTTTACTTGGCATGAAAAAAACCCACCACATATGCAACATTTCAAAAAGTTAATTCTAATATTACCCTATTTTAACATCTTCCATTTCAACTTAAGTTGTAGGCTACAGTTAATATAGTCTAGTTTTAATTAACAGCTTTAAGAAAACTTACTCAAATAAGAGAATCAGTTGAGTAGGTCATAGAAAAACTCTTCTACTTCTTCTCATATAGTGAAATGCATGGATTTTATAATTTTTACAATTTATTAATAAACTAGAGAAGTACTGTATGAAAGTGTGTATTACATATATGTATTGTAATCCTATTTTTTAATATAAGTTAACACCATAGGACCTAGAGAATATTTAACCAAACGTAAGGTCTATAATTATTACACTCAAATTTCTGTCAGTAGCACAAGCTGGTTGGGGAATTTTTAATTAAAAGGGATCAAAGTGTGATACTTACTAATATAATTTATTTTAAAAAACAAGAATAGCCTAACATAAATAAATCAAATATAATAATTACTATGAATTTTTACTCCAGCCAATTTTATTTTCAATGACAGGCCTGCATTAAATAATAATGTAAAATCAAGAAATAAAATTACCTGTGACAAAGTTTTAATTGAATGTGGTCACAGCTTTAAGATTGACAAAAAACAAAAGCCATCCATCAAATAAACTTTGTTCGCCTACCTTAAGGCTTATGCAAAAAAATAAAAAATTAGCCTAACTAAAATGATGGCCTTTTAATATCCAGTCCTACTTGCATTAATAAATAATGATTTGTTAAATTGTTTATTTTGAAAGTCAATGCATAAAGCAGACTACCTAATCAGAAGTTTAATTGTGGTCTAGCATATCGTTTAAGAAAAATTTGAAACAAATGGACCAATTTATAAATCAAGAGGACAGATTTAAAATCTAACAAAAATATATCCTAGATTTATTTACTATATTTTTAGCGATAGCATCAGAAACCTACTGACTTTTTAAACTTAGAATGAAATGGAAGATGTAATGTCGGCATTTCACATTTAATTTTCTTAGTTTAAATTTGGAAAGTTAACTCGAAGGTTCAAACATTTGTTTACCTAGACACTACCAGATTTTTTTTTCCACTTTTTTTTGCTGCCTTAATTAAATAGTTCTTGAACAGAATATAATGACTTAACCATTGAGAAAACTTGGGGAGAGTATCCTTCATATAGAGCATATATAAGTTATTTTCTTTGTTTTATTACAATAATATTTATATTTTATGATGATAGTGATTATTTATTACTAAGCAAGCTTATTATTATTATTATTATTACACTCAAAAAGACAAATAATACAAATAAATATAAAGTTTCAAAAGTTTGTTTAGTTATACAATTAGCTACCTTGGTGGCATAATTAGCTAACGCGCTAGTCATGTTGAACCAGACTGCCGAGGGCGAAGAGATCGAGGTTCAAATCTCGGTTGGGTGAACTGGGGGTGGGTGGTTTTTCCTAAATGGTTTCCCACTTTCCTTCCACACTAATGTGGGTTCACTTCCTCTAAATTCTACCTTCCCAATTCCTAATCAATCAGTGTAATTGGTAATTAAGAATATAACCCTAACGGTTAGTAAGACGCGATGCTAAAAAAAAGTTATACAATTAGGATACATTAAAAAAAATTCGCCAAAACCACACAGGACTATACATGGTGTCTACTCAACTGGTCCAATGAAATTCCCGACTTTTTCCCTGATCATTTATCAAAATTCCCTACTCAACAGTATGTCACACGTTCTACCCAAGCCCCCCCACCCCCCAACTTTTTTTTCACTATTTTTTTTATGAATAATAAGTTTTAGTATTTAGATTAACATGTTTTTTATTTGTATTAACAGTCTACTAAGAATTATACAATTATAAAATATATTACACAGCTGCAAAAAAAAGGCAGTTTGAGTCATTTGTAATTTACTGATTATTATATTTTGTATTTTGATTAAAACAACATTTTCCCTGATTTTTTGTTGTAAATTACCATATTCCCGACTTATTCCCGTCTTTTCCTGACTACTTAAAATTCCCGGCGAATTCCAGTTTTCCCTGATTTTCCCGGATGGTAGACACCCTGCCATACAAACTCGCTATTGTGTTAAGTTGCTCAAAAATTAAGAATACTGTTCATGTCTAAGATGTCAACAAAATTATATCACACAAGATTTAAAAATACTTACTATACCAATATTAATGGAAATGTTAATTTATTAACGTGTAGAAGGTTGGGTTAAATTTAACAAGTTAATAAGTTAACTGTAAAAATAAATAGTTGTGTGTTTTAAAAATGACACCATTTAAATATAACTTAAGGTTTGGGTTGTTTTGGATTCAAGTGAAATAGATATATGTGATAGTTTACGTTGTGCCAAAGTATTAAAAGATGTTCAAAAATTTTCTAACAAGATAAAATAATAAATGTGGTCTTTGTAAACTGTTTTTGCAGCATTATAAAATTGATAAATCTAGTTTGAGAGGGTGACCTGGCGGTCTAGGGGTAAGGTGTCAGACTTCTATGCTGGTGGCCGGGGTTCAATCCTCGGTCCCGGCATAGATTTATCTGATTACCAAACCCTTCCTTCACCTCTGACAAGACATCTTGTGAATGTGGGGAATGCCAGGCCTCCACCGTGGTTCGGATTCCACGTTAAACTGTAGGTCCTTCATTTCATCTCGCAATCACCCGACCNTAGGTCCTCCATTTCATCTCACAATCACCCTACCATTACACATTAGCGTAAGTGCGTGTAAGCCGAACGGGTAGTAAGACGCGGTGATAATAATAATAATAGTTTGAGAGACTATTTTGTCTTGAATGTAACAAACACTTGTTCTTGAAATAATATTGGTATATTATAAACAATATGACTGATTTAACCTTTATTCAGTATCTTGGTGGGCTAATTTTTTATTTTGTTAAATAATTACTTAATGAATTTGTTATTAAAAATAAACATAAAATATTTATATATGTATTGTTAAAAAAAAGAAATCTTAATCGTTTATAAATGCTCTATATGATGGGTAGGCTACTAACCCCAAAAACTTTCACACATGGCTAAAATAATGTTAAACACAACAAAATGGAATTAAAACTAAGAGTTACATTAGGCCCATTAAAACTATATTATGTCTAATATGCTACACTAATATATATATATATTTTCCCATAAATTATGAATTATAAGCTACCTAACAAAACCTTAACCTTTATGTCACAAACAATCAAAGGTTAAGTTAAGGTGGGATGATAATTAAAATCATGATTTTGTAAGACTCCCGTTCTGAAAGAGTTTTTTTGTAACATAGTCCTAACATGTAGTATTATTTTGAAAGGATAAAAGGCCTTCCAGAATGGAGTTCCTACAACGTTTTATAAATCTTTACATCATACCAAAATACTATTATTGATTCACCCTAAGCTGAGACATGATGTAAACAAAGCCACGTGGAAGTTTATGCTCTGATTTGCTACTGAATGGACTTCAATAGTATTCTTTCACGAAATAGTCCCTTCTATGTTTGGTATTAAACAGGATTTAAAATAACATTAGAAAATTATACTAAAATTATCCTGTCATTTGATTGGGAAATTATACTTTGAGCTTTGCAAGCGCTACTCGACTGCCAACAAACTCCTGACTCAGCATTGAGGGACCCCATGATACAGTTCTTATCACATGTTAACCTCAAATAAACAACGGTCAGTCAACAGTTCATATCGGCAGTTAAGTGATGGTTGTGAATGTTCAGTGCTTCTCGTATATTTGTCGTGTTTGCTGAGTCTGGCCTGAATTTTGTTAAATAATAATAATAATAATAATAATATTTAGCACCGCGTCTTACTACCCGTTCGGGTTATACGCTTTAAGTACTAATTACTCTAATTGATTAGGAATTGGGAAGGCTGAATTAAAGGAAGTGAACCCGCATTTGCGTGGCGGGAGAGTGGAAAACCATTTAGGAAAAACCACCCCCAGTTCACCCGACCGAGATTCGAACATCGATCTCCCCGTCCTCAGTAGTCGAGCAGCTCAACACGACAAGCGTGTTTGCCAACTACGCCACCGAGGCGGGTTTTTGTTAAATATATGACAGGAAATTTAAAAATACAAAAATTTTTAGTGACTTACTTTGCTATGATACTGAAACCATACAAGGTTGCGCCTATTTAAAATATTGCATTGGTGTTCCACCAATCATGTATGTCCTTCGCATAGTGGTATGGGAATGTTTGTTTACTTCTGGCCTCATGTTAGGATGAACCAATAATACTATAGCAGGGTTTAGGTACTAAACGAGGCCTTTCAGAACCCCATCTTACTACCCATTCAGGATGTACACTTATACGTGCTGATGGATTAGATATGAGGAAGGTTGAATTCAGAAGAAATGTACCCACATTTGCATGGAAAGAGTATGGGAAACTGTTTTATTATAGCATTAACCTTATGGTTTCAGATTCACTTATCCACTCGCTTTCAGCCCGGCTTGTCCATATTATAACATCTTAACAACTGGCGTCTCCACACCATGGCGCTTAGGTCGGGCCTAGAGGCGTTAGCACAATTACAAATCTGCCGCATGTAGCGCTGCAATCGCAACCATTTAATAAAAAACACCCTCAGTACATTCAACCAGGATCAATGCACGATCTCCCAGTCTTCGGTGTTTAGTCTATTGTGAGAGTAGCGTCTTAGACAATGCGGACACGGAAGTGGGTAGCCTCTATACATTTAATTGGTCTCAGTTTTATTTGTCTTCTGGAATGTTGTCACATATACAAAGTGTGGGAGGAAGTGTAAACCAAAATGGTTAATGTGAATTAGATACTTTGTTGAGCTTGCTAGTTTGGTAATGGCTTATTCCATGTGAAATCACATAATTTGAGAATATCACTGTGCCCTTACGTCTCCGATTTCCTTTTTTTTCTGCCTTTGTAGGTATAGGCCTGAAAAATTTATCATCGTTGATATGTGGGTGTACACTTTCATAGTGATGAGTTACCGTAGGTAACGGCTGGGGACTGGACGTTGTGCCTGCCCTAGTCTTAAGTTAGATTATAAGGCATATGAAGCTACGTCAGGCCTAGCCAGCCGGTTGTGGAAAATATATGGCTTGAATAAAAAAGTGACCCAGGCCACAGGCTGGAAACAGTAACGGATGTAAAGTAAAGGTAGAGGATTAGACCCAAGTTAGAACTGAAATATATTTTTCAGGTCTTTCTATGGATAAATGGCTCCAATATGAAAAAAATGTGTTCTTACTAAAAGAGTTGCTACAGTTTGGGTTATAATTATTTAAAAAATATTCATAACTTACTAAACAATTTTGTTCATTTTGGTGTCAAATTAAAGCTTACTTAAGTTAAATACCTTAAAAACCAATTCAAACCTTTTAAGCAAATATGATCTATTACATAGATATTATTTTATTGTTATTTATTTCTTATTTTTAGATTAGTTATGACTTCCAAAGCACAAATAACCTATCAAAATTTTTATGTTTTAAATAAAATACAAGAGTAGGATACACTTTCTTGGGGTGAAAATGGAGTTTTGTTTGGTTTATAAATTTAAAAATATTTAAGGCTGGTGTGCTTGTGCTTAAACCAATTGTAGCACATGATCATGTTTGTACCCCTAAGTTGTGCAATATAAGCTTTATTTTATAGCATATGGTAAGTTATTTTGGTTGAGATTATAAAATAGCTACCGTATAATAAATTAGGGTTGGGCTGATGTGTCATTTTGCCGTGCTCTTAATTATTTGTTATTATTAGCACCGCGTCTTACTATCAATTATTTGTTGCTAGGCCCTAATGTCAATCATTTTATTTATTTTATTTTTCAAATATTTGTGGTAACACTTGATTTGATTTTTTTTATTAAATTTATTTGAAAATTTAGTAAGCAATCTGAAAAATAATATCAATGAAACAACTGAAATAATTATTTTTAAGCTGAATAAACAGTATTTTTGTGCAGTGTCTTACTACTCTCTTGGATTAAACGTTTAAAAATTAATTATACCAATGGTTTTATGAATGAGGAAGGTTATATTTATATGAAGTACTCTCACATTTGTTTGGAAGGAGAGTGAAAAAACATTTTGGAGAAATTATCCTAAGTATATTTGACCGAGATTTAACCTTGATCTCCCGGTCCTAAGAAGTCTCATCTACTGCGAGAGTGACACCTTAAACCATGCGGCCACTTAAGTGGGTTACACAGTGTTTAAGCAGTTCTTAATTCATCTAGTTTTAACAATTCTGAAATACATGGTAGGTAGGAAACAGATTAATTTATAATTGTCTATAAATTACAAGTTGACAACCCAGTCCCAGCCCCTTCTACTGAATGTGTATCCATAGGTCTGTAGTCCGTACTCTTTGGAAATTCTATTTGCATCCACAAAGTACTTGTTCTTAATCACCTGATTGTGCCAACCAATGAGATAGTCAAAAGACTTTGTCCAATAAAACTCTTCATTGAAAGAAAATATTCTACAGAAAGGAAAAGTCGCCCAACCAGTCAGCTGGTCAATCTAAGAAACTTAACACATTTTTTTAAAATGTCCAGAATATACGTGAAATGTATATTGTTTACAATCACAATAAATAGGCCTATATTTAAGCTGTAACACGATTTGAGCTATTAAAACTTATTATTAGCAAGGGATCCTTTCGCTGCCATTGGTGCTTCTATTGTATTATTATTATTATTATTATTATTAGCAACCGCGTCTTAATACCCGTCCGGATTATACGCACTTACGCTAATGTGTAATGGTAGGGTGATTGTGAGATGAAATGAATGACCTGCAGTTTAACGTGGAATCCGAACCACGGTGGAGACCTGGCATTCCTCACATTCACAAGATGTCTTGTCAGAGGTGAAGGAAAGGGTTTGGTAGTCAGATAAATTTGTGCCGGGAGCAAGGATTGAACCCCGGCCGCCAGCACAGAAGTCTGACACCTTACCCCTAGACCACCAGGTCACCCACCTTCTATTGTAATGCACACATACACATATTTACTTTAATGTGATTGGTAGTCCCTATAGACTAAGCATTAAAAAGTTAACCGACCCAGTTAACCAAATTCTACAAGGCAGGACCCTGTAAACATAGCAATTCAATACTTTGGCATCATTTGCATAAGGCCTACGGACAACAAACCAACGGATAGTCTTTATATGGGGCTTAATACTCAACCCCAGGAGCATTATGAAGACATACAAGGGTATCATAAACACACTTTTATAAACTCTAGTATAGGCCTATACACAAGACTATAACGTACTCGCACTTAAAAAACAAACTTGTTGGTCTAACTTAGTAAGTTATTTCAAAACTTAATATTATGCTAGCAAATATTATGAAAATAAAAAACTGGTTTACTTTCATTTAAATTGCTTTAAAAGTCAAATCGTTATTTATAAACTACCAATCTTTTATATTAACAGCTATATAAAATATTGATAAAAGCCTACATGTCAGCTCGATTAAAATTAATAGCATATGCAACTAAAATAAACCACCAAAAACAAATAACATTTTATTAAAACTACTTTGGCACTTACAGAGCGTCTAGGTCCCCTACTTGACAAAAACAAGTAGGCCTAGACCACCACTAAGAATATTTATTTCCGTGATGTTATTTCTTTCATACACAGAATTAACAGAGGTATGATTAGAACAGTAAGTTTATATATTAATGTATATGTAAGTATGAAATACGTTTTGATTACCTCAAAGCCAAAAGAATATATATTACGTTATAAATTCCTTCAATGCTTAAAATAGTTGAGAAATCAAACACATTGTTACCAATGTTGAACACTAAACATCAATGCAATAATCGGAACGTACTGGAGAAGGGCGGGCGGGGGTTGAAATGCAGGTGAAACTCTATCACCATAAATTGACGGAAGTGGTATTTAATATTATAAAGAGATAGATAGTTTCAGTAAAAATTCAACTTCGTTGAATGGAGTCCGTGCGAATGAAGATTGTGAGGAGCATGTTAACTCTTACGACTGACGAGGGCTGTATAAACGGCAACTTATCTTACAAATCAGTCACCTGAAACTATTCAGAGAGGTAAAATCCCTCATGAGTTATGGAGTGGTAGAAAGCCTAACTTGTCACATCTAAAAAAAATTGAATATGAAGCTATGGTCCACATACCTAAGTCATTACGGAAGAAATGGGATAGGTCGCAAAAATTAACACTTATAAGGCATTGTGAAAATACCTAGGGGTACAGGCTTAATGTTCCAATAAACAAGAAAATTACAATTCGCAGAGACGTAGTGTTTATGAGAACAAGACCAAGTCGGAAGAAAAACCAAGCCAATTTTCACAAATTTGTCCAAATGAAGAATTTCAGGAAGAGGAAGTCACTCAGAACAAGACAGACGATCATCTACAAGACAATGATAATGATGGTGATGCGAAATTCCTTTGAGTTTTTTCTGACACATAAAATGAAGAAGAGGAGCGAGTAAATGAGTAAGAGCAAACAAAATTGACTCTCAAATGTTCTTCAAGACAATCCAAACCCAAGGTATGACTTGATCACTTAAAGAACAAGTTGTCTTAGATGGTTCACTAAATGTAAATTAAGATCTGAAAGGAAGTAGCCGTGAAAAATGGAAGGAAGCCAAGGCTGTAGCCAGCCAATAATTTCATCTGAGGGGAGGGGGGAATGTTTTGAAATGGGGGGAGGGGTTGGCGGGCGCATTTCCCCAAGTTCCGGAGGCTAAAAACAATTCTAAATAATAAGCAGATCTAGAAGCTTTCTGAAGTGGTTTTTATGGTAGCATAATCCCCTAACCACCGAAGGTTAGGGAAATTTTTAAATATTAAACCCCTCTAGAAGCTATCTGAAGTGTGTTTTTTATGTCAACATATCCCCCTACCTGCCGAAGAATAGGAAATATTTTAAATTAAACACCTCTATAAGCTACCTGAAGTGTTTTTTATGGCAACATAACACCATAACTTTCTAAGGCTATAAGAAATTCTAAATACTAAACACCTCTAGAAGCGTTCTGAAGTTTTTTTTTTATGGTAGCACAACCCCCTAATTTGTAATTATATCTTAATTTTGATATTGCTTGAGCAATAATTAAAGTCCTATGCATATCTTGTTTGTAAAATTTCTGTGAGGAGGTTGAACCCCCCACCCCCCACTTCGGCCTTGATGGAAGTCATATATAAAGAATACAAATTATTAGTAAAAAAAAATATTCTTTTGAAGTTGTTGATCCTCAAGAGCAAGTGGGTACTTAAAGTAAAACGCTAGACTTGTCATTAAAGGGTGCAGTCAAGGACAGTGGTGTAACCAGGGGGTTAGGGGATCTACCCCCCCCCCCCTTCATTCACCTAGCCGAAATATAAAAATAATTATTTTTTGTCATACTTGAATTTATCAGGGAAATACGCAAACTAAATCAACAGTAACAGAGTAATATGTTATTGGAAATTATGGTCTAAAATATTAATATATAATACCTAAATAAATAAATGTACTATTTCTCCAAAGAATTAAAAGTAGCTTTATCAAACTAGTTAATATCAGAATTCTTACATGGAAGAACAAAAAACAACCACTCGGAGATCCACTGATAATAGGCCTAAGTCTCCTAACGCTCTTTTTGAAAAGATCATAAAAGCACAAGCCCTCTTTTTTTCTTCATTGCGGCTTTTAACGTGCACTTTTTGAACATACTGGCTTTATTAGCACACAAGGACATTGGTCCTCTTAGTCTTTCAGAGGAGCCATTTCCAAACGATGAAAACTTTCGCGTTCTTTGTTTCTGAGCTCAAGCTGAGGATATAACATTGCAAAATTACTTTAGAGAAAGGTTCGAGAAACGCACAGTACTTGTCACCAAAAAATCAGAATGAAGTATTGCTTAAGAAGATTGTTTCAATGATGAATTCCGCCAAGTGCTTTACATGACTTGCTAATAAAACTATTGACATCCAAACTATCAAGCAGTTCAGTATTGGGGTCCATTACTTTAATATTGATAAAATTAGATAATATTTTCACCAATTTAAGCCACTTACTGATGTCACAGGGAAGAACTTAGCCAGAGTTCTTCTAAGTTCGCTCCAAAAATTTTGTATAAAGACCGAATATCTGAGAGGGAAAGGTTACGATGAAGCCTCATTAATTAGTGGAAAATTCAATAATATGCAAGCGTTTGTAAGTGAAAAACACACACTAACCCTATATGTGCACTGTGCAGTACATAGTTTGAATTTGACTGTGAGCAAGGCCGTAATCAGGGGGGAGGGGGTTGAGGGTTCAACCCCCCCCCCCAATAACCCCGAAATTTTATGAACAAAATATATATATGGTTTTATTTATGCTTTAAACAATATCAAAATTAAGGTACAAATACAAATTAGTGGGTTATGTACCCATAAAAAGCACTCCAGAGAGCTTCTAGAACCGTTTATCATTTATAATGTTTTCTAGCCTCCGGCATTTGGGGGATTTGCCCACCAAACCCCACCTGAAATTATTGGCTAGCTACGGTCTTGATTGTGAGTGAAGTGAGTAACATTTCTCCTGTAAGAAGTTTCCATATAACTTCTAGTAAACTTTGAACTTTTTTCAACACCCCTAAGCACTAAAATGTTTTAAAGAACATCCCTCAGAAAAACTTTCCAAAATCTAATTCTCTAAGATTGAAACAGATGTTTGTCACGCGCTAGATAGAGAAGCATGATGCCGTAATTTTTCAAATGGAAATGCTGGCTGCTGTGCATGGAGCTTTGCAGGAAATCACAACTTAGTTGTACCACTGAACAGCCAACGTTACTGGTCTGCTTTCTCGTGTTGGCCAAAGTGTTTTCTATCAGTATGCCTCTCTGCCACTTAATTCAACAGGAGTCACGGGCCTCGTGGCAGCAATACCTATGGTATCTTACGTTCAACAGGAAATACAATAAATGAGAGCAAGGACAGACAGTGAATTTAGCGAGATATTCAAATCTGCATCTGAAATGGCTGAAGATCTGGGAATTGTGATGATATTGTCACGCATAGCTGGCCATCAGACATAAAGGTGTAACTTTGGGGCTGAGACAAAGTATCTTAGACAGTATTTCAGAATTTAAATGTTTGTGCCTTTTTTTAAAAAATTCTTTCAGTAATGAGCTAGAACAACGCTTCCTGAAACACAAAGATATATTACAGAGTTGTATGTGTATTTTGCATAGTGAGAAAATTATTTCTCCAGCTTTAGAGCAGGACAGCATGAAAAAGCCAACCACTTTTTATGAAGATGATCTATAGTGCAATTTGAATATGGCAATCGGATAGGTATGGCTTTGGTACCACCACATAGGACAGTATTTAAATAAAACTAAAAATGCTATTTTATTTGGAGTGCAACCGAAATGTTTTTCCAGTCACAAACGGAGTGCTAAATATTCTCGCTACGCTTTAATTTTCCGCAAGTATAAATGAGTGATCTTTCTCGACATTGGCGTTGGCTAAAAACTCATGTTGGAAACATTACAGGGGAGCAAAGACTGAATGATTTGGCTATGTTAAACATTCACCTTGAAATCAGTTTACTTGGAATGAAGTTGTAGATATTTTAGTGGCATCTCCACGATGATTGGATTTTTGACTACAATAATAAGGTAACTCAAATTTTCAACTAAAATTTGTTTATTTGTATTTAATTATAATCCCTGCATTGTACATTTATAGTTAATTTTTTGGTATTGTTTTAAAGTCATATTGTGTTAATTATGCGTGTAGTTTTGTACTTTCATTTATATATGTAAAATATTTTATTTTTTACCTTAAATAAATCTTTGTTGAAGAATAAGAGGTAATAAGATTAAACCAGCGACTGTTAAATTTCATCATGAATCTTTATACATGAAATTTAGTGTAGGGTTAAAATATAAATACTTAAGCTATCCCCATACAAGGTTTATAGTTACAACACTGCTCAAAGACAAGGCCTCGATTAAAATGAAACATTTTCGTCTGTCGTCAAATATACTTCTGTACAATACTTGATAACACTTACATCAAGATAAGATCTAGACATAGATCATTTGGATGTTACAACGGCGTACCTTTATTGAGAGCTACCAGAAGACATCTGTGTGACGCCACTCGAGGGACTGATCACCAAAGGCAAGGTATGGAAACTAAAATAGTCGGTATATAGACTTAAACAAAGTGGGAGAAATTGAACTAATAAAATTAATCTGCTCTTAACAGAGCTAGGTTTCATCAGATCACATGATGATCCATGTGTACTGTTAGCAACGAAATTATAAACATATTTTAAGTATAGCGCTGTATGTCATTGATTTACTGTGGTTTTCATATAACAAGAAATTAAAAGAAAAAGTGAAGTAATCATTAAAGAGCCAATTCGAGATGAAAGACCTCGGAGCAGTTAAGAATAGCCTTTGAATGGAAATTACCAGAGATAGAGAACCAGGTAAAATTTGGATCTTACAAGAAGGCACTAAGAAAATTATAACATGGTAGAACATGAGTGAAGCAAAAGCAGCGTAAACTCCATTTGGCCCTTGGCTGGACTTTCAAGATAAAGACTCGGAAGAGATAGAGGACTTCAGAGTTCCATATCAAGAAGCTATTGTTAGTCTATTGTATCCATCACAAGTTTCCCGGTCAGACATTTACTTTGCTGTTAACCTTATGAGCAGGTATAACCCATTTTACAAAGAAATTAATTGGTTAAGCACCAAAAGGTTTTTTAAATATCTTTAAGGATAGTAGATTTTAAGTTAGAATTTAGTCAACAGGGAAATGAAAACTTAATGGGTTTTAGTGACTCAGACTGGTGTAATAAAAATAATAACAGATATTCAGTAGCAGGATCTTGTTTCATGTTACAAATATGCCTTGTTTTGCGGTGTAGTAAAACACAGAAAACCATCGCGAAGTCTACTCGTGAAGCAGAATACATGGCATTGTCCGTCACCATTCAGGAATTATTGTGTCTTAGAACTTTAATTTCTGAAATAGACCCAGAAAGAGTAATCAAATCTATGACAAAAAAAGAGCTATACATTTGTCAAAACAAACTTTGTTACCAATCAGAGATCCAATTATATTGACATTAAATACCACTTCTTAAGAAAGCATTTAAGTTCAGGAGTAATTAATAGCAAATATATTCCCACCGAAAATATGTTAGCAGATGTCTTAACCAGTGGCGGCTCGTAGCTAAAAATCATTATTAATAATTAATGCAGCTGCTGCACCCAAAATTAATCTCTGGCGTTCCTTAAATATTTGCACTAATTCCTTGTACTAAACTAGCAGCGTGTGAATACTCTAGTTCCGTTTCTCTTGTACTAGCTAGTATACAGATATTTAGGCGCCAACTATCACACTTAATTTCTAGTACAAGCAAGTGTCGTGTGATAGTAGCTTTATGTCCATCCAGTATATTATAGAGATCACTGCGTTTATGTGGGTGTGGAATAGTTCAACCCCGTCATTTTATCAAACTTTTGGACACGCAAAACTATCACCCACTCTAAGTAAATCTTAAAGTAAGTTATATCCCACACAGTATACGGCAATTAAAAAAAACCCTATATTTTTGTAATTGTATGCTTTAAATCTCCATAGATTTGTGTTAAAGTGTCAAATCCTATTATCTACATATAATCAGCTTATAATCTAGAGCTACCTGAGTTGAAGTTGGATTAAGAAACCTTGTTTATAGGCTCTCATACTCGGCTTGAACACAGGCCTACATTTTATGTGCTAATTTTGTTAATTTTGATTGCCCCCCCCCCCCCCCCCCCCCNCCCCCCCCCCCCCCCCCAAAGTGTTTGTATTTACCCCTCTCCGCAACAACTAGACGTATATGTTCAAACAAGGCCGTAACTAGCCAATAATTTCCAGGGGGGTTTGGTGGGCACATCCCCCAATTACCGGAATCTAGAAAAAATTCTAAAAGAGAAAGAGTTCTAGATTCTATCTAAGTGTTTTTTATGGCAACATAACCCTTTAGCTGCCAAAGATTAGGAAAATTTCCAAATATTAAACACCTCTTGAAGCTCTTTGAAGTGCTTTTTATGGTAACAAAGTGGCCAAAATTATACTTTTATCATAATTTTGGTATTTTTCGAGCCATAAATAGAACCATATATATTTTGTTCATAAAATTTCAGGGAGGTTTAAACCCTCAAAACCTTCCTCTGGCTACGGCTTTGTGTTCAAACTATATGAATTTATTTTCATTGGGCCTTATATAAGTAAAAATACCTAACCATTTATCTAGCTGAAATGAAACGAGAGGGAGGTCAGTATTTAAAAATATTTTTTTTTGCTTTTAACTGTTAAATAATAAAATTCATCTTGTGATTTGTGGGTAATTCTTGAGACTAAGGTTAAAAGTGATTATGTAACATTAAATATATAAGTTAAGGACTTATTTGTATTTCTATAATAGTAGGTATATAAAGAAAGCGGGATTGCTTGTTTTTCTTTGTCATCATATGACAAGTTTTATATTTTTTACCATCTCTACACACCGAAACAAAACAAATTTCCAATGGTAACAAAATTAATATTGTAAAATAAATTATATGTACTCCAAAATAATCAACAAAACTCTCATCAATCACAGAAGAACGTTTCTATTTATAATATGATAATTCAAAGAATTTCCCAACATGACACCAAAGTATTTAATAAGCAATATTGATAATTTTTAATATTATTAACGAACACATCCGAACAAAACTTAATTTTCAAACATCAACACATTTTAATGAAACTTCGGGATCGTGAAATATTAAGTTTTTCAAACTATTTAAAATATTTATTTATTTTAAGGAATGCTTCCTCATGTACCAATTTTAAACTAGTTCATAATTATTTTTAAAAACTAATCATTTTTAAATCACCCTTTTATTACTATTATTTTAAAAGAAACGCGAAATATTATTGACCTTTTTTTATATCTATATTAACTTGGTGATAGTGCGGCTCTCTACAGACAAGTGGCACCTCAATTAAATGGATACAATTCAGAATGTTGTGAATATTATGAGAATGGATACAACTCAGACTTTTTATTTGTGGTTCTTGTTTAAGAAAATGTATGAATGGAGACCATTCAAAATGGATACAATTCAGGATTTTGTGGATATTATGCAAATAATTACTGTGAATACAAATCAGGATTTTTGTTAAAGTCGTTTATTTGAAAACTGTCTGAATGGAGATCATTCAGAATTTATACAATTCAGGATTTTGTGGATATTATCAGAATGGATACAAATCAAACTTTTTATTTGTGGTGCTTGTTTAAGAAATGTATGAATGGATATCATTCAGAATAGATACAATTCAGCTCCCCCATAAAATATGGATGCCCAACGAAAGGAAAATCAAAATCACAAGAGATGTCAGCGTTTTGGACAAAAATTCTATGACTCAAAGGAGAGAAGAAGAGACAACATTATAATAATGGATGATCAACCTATTGAGAACAACAAAGGCGTTATTAATGAAGAAAATGTTGATGAAATTACTCTTCCAGCTCCACTTGTTCAATTTAAATACCTTGTAGACATCTCAGAACAAGGAGAGCAAGATCCAGGTGAAGACCAAGTACACTCAAGGCCAAAAGGTGACATGAAACTTCCAATTTGGATGTCAGATTATGATGCGTCAGCCTATTATGATGTTAAAAATGCATTAGAAGGAGGTTATGGAGAAGCATGGCAAAAAAGCTATGAAAGAGGAAATAAAATCTCACTTAAAAAATGAAACTTGGAAAATTGTGGATCGAGAAGAAGGTGACAATGTGATAGGTAGCAGAATGGCAAAAATAAATATAAATCCAATGGGGAGCTAGAGAGATGGAAAGCTCGTCTTATTTCAAAAGATTTTTCTCAGTGCCCGGGAATTGACTTTGTTGAAACCTAGGCTCATGTTGCAAGATTGAGCTCACCTAGAGTTCTTCTTGGAGTGGCACTTAATCAATATATGAAAGTTACTCAAATTGATATTTTGACTGCTTTCTTCAATGGTGAACTTGAAGAAAGAATCTTATTGCAAAAACCAGAAATGTTGGAAACATTTTTATTTGATATAATGATGAAAGAAAGCCACAACAATGACTATTCTACATTTCTAAAAGCTAATAATATGCTAGAAAAGCTTCAAAAATCAGATAAGGACAAAATATGCCTACTTTATGGCTCAAAACAAGCCGGTAGGGAATGGTTTAAAAGGTTGGACTTTAAACTAAAACAATTGGGTTTCGTTCTCTTACAAGTTGACGCGTGTATATACACAACTACTTCTACTAAAGGGGGGAACAAACATTGATAGCCATATATGTAGATTACATTATAGTGACATCAATAAATCAGCAACATTTGAATGATTAAAAACAAGAACTAATGAAATTATTTGAAATGCGAGACCTTGGAGAGCTACATTATTGTTTAGGAATCGAGTTCTGCCACAAGGATGGTGTGATTTCAGCATCGCAAACTCGATACATTGAAAAACTTCTCAAAGAATACAGCATGAGTGACTGTAACTTCATGGCAGGTACCATTGGAGTTGCAACAGGTTTACAGTCACTCATGCTGTATTAATAAATGATATTTAAAACACATTTTTCCATGCAAATAGTTCTTTGAAATTGCCAAGTTTAAGGTGCCACAGTTTCTACATTTAAAATTGTGGCACGAGCACACTTGGTGGTGTAGGTAGTACTAGGTACCTACAACAACCCTACATAGTCGTGGAACCTGGATCCTATGGAAATTTTGAGATATTTTACTTT